>CAIGRT010073700.1:0-11072 GCA_903798405.1 Fraxinus platypoda | reverse complement strand
CACAATCATTGCGCATATAATTGTAGAGAAAAATAAATTCATATAAATCATTCAAATATCCCAAAATGTGTTTTCATTGGTTTCAGCTAGCTTGTGTGTCGACAGTTTTAGCTATTGTTTGGTGGGGGATTAAAATCAAATTTTTAGTAGATTTTGATAGAAGTTGATGAAATGTATGATTGAAAGTCGTAAAATACATTAAATATTTGGTTGAAATGAATTGTTGACTTTGATTTAGATTAAAATCGAGATTTTAATCGGTACCAAATAGGGGCTTAGCAATTTACGAGGTTTCATTATGGTAAATTATATTTGGTGATTAAATTCTTAAAATAACCTATGGTGAGATATCGAGGCACCAAGAGATTAAGGGCGTGTTCGGTCGTGCTTAAAATTCAATTAAAATTGAAAATATAGTCGTTATTGGGTTCGACTCGTCTAATAAAAATCAACAATAATGGCTAATTTTTCAATTTTAATCCGATTTTAATCTCTACCGAACACGCCCTAAGAAGAGTCTTTTGGGAAAATGAATTTTGAAATAGTGATTTCTTGGAGAATGTGTGGTTAAAAAGTATGAAAAAATTTTGTGTTTACGTACAAAATACTTTATTGTGAGAACGTGTGATTGGAAATGATAAAGATAATCAAGCCTTAATCTAGCTTTTATTCATGATTTTATGCTTTTATGTATGTCAATGTCCTTTTCTTCTCCAAAACAATATGAACCAAGTATTTTCTTCGACATTGTTGGAAAACCAAAACAAATGCAGTCACATTTGTTTCACAGCAACCTTTTTCTTGTACTAATTATGATCATATTTCATTTTCTTTCAAGTACTACTGATCTGGAAAGAATATTTGATATATTACAGATTCGTGAATTCATTTTCTTCATAGGTAGTTGTATTCAAATTAAAATGAATCAGCAATCATTAGGGCCAATTCTTCATATCTCCGTCCATTCCTTCTCTAGCTTAACCTCGGTTTAATGCATCTGACGCTATTCTGTGGCCCCTCTTTGGTCACATTTCTTAAAACTCATTTTTCTCTTAACTTATTTTACACCACATATTTCATGGTACTCACTATTGTTATCCATTTTTTAACTACACATTTCATCAATATTTATCAAAATATACTAAAAATATGATTTTTAACAAAACCAAACAAGAGCGTACATAATGTCTTATTTGCTCTTCCAGGTGTCCAAATATTCAAGTTCTCTCTATCAAGAACTGTCCTCGTATGTATGATGTAATTATGGCTGAAATAGCCTCTGGATGTCCCAAGCTTAAGGAGCTCGATGTGAGCTATTGTTATCAAATATCTCACACGTCTTTGGCAACCATTGGATCGCATTGTCCTAACTTGCATATTCTTAGGCGGAATTTGATGAATTGGGTGGATCCTTCCCAACATGTTGGAATCGTCCCCATTGAGTATCTAAATGCCTTTCCCAGGGATGGGGATTCAGAAGTTGCTGCCATTGGAAAATTTATGCCTCGTCTTCTGCGACTTGAACTCCGATATTCGAAGTTGACGGGAACAGGACTTGCTGTGATCTCTGAAGGGTGCTTGAACCTTGAGTATATTGATCTATCTGGATGTAGGGGTGTGAGTTGTCGTACTATTGAAAATTTGAGGTCAAATCTGAAGATGTTGAAACATATCGAGGAGCCTGACTTTTATTTCCGAAGGTCCTTTTTTCATAGGGTCATTGACAATTGTACGACGAGCAGTTCCAAATAGAAATGTACAAAATCGAATTGAGAACAAAATTATGGGGGTACGAGGAGCTGTGAGAGGTGCCTTCTAAACTCTCCCAACGATGGCAACGTCTTCCAGCTGAATGCATGAAGAGTTTTTATTTTTTAGGGGCTGATAAAACGATTTCCTCCAAAACTCATAACAACTTCAATAATTTTTCTTTTTATTGTGGTTCTTATAGCTTCATTCTTGGTGATGGGAATAAAGTGACTTTATTTTACATGATTTTAGTACCATGTTGGATTGTATTCTACATTTCTTGTTCGCAGCAGCTTAAGTTAATGAAAAGTGTTTCCATTTGCCTTCAAACCAAATAGGAAAAGAAAAAAAAAAGTGTAATAATATGCTTTAATGTTTTCTTTGAATCATATTTATATTTAGCCCATGTTTGGTTAAGCTTAAAAGATGATTAAAATTTAAATTAAAATCAAAAATTAAATTTAACTACACATTTCATGCGACTCACAATTTTTCAACCACACATTCCATCAACTTTTACGAAAATTTATTAAAAATTAAACTTTTATCTAAATCAAACAGGGCTTTACATATTTATTTTTGGTCTTATGATTGGTATATCATATTTGGCAAATTTATGTTTTGCATGCTGGATTAGTCATTGGTAACAAAAAATAAGTTTTGCAAAAGAGAATAGAAAAAATTAAGATTTGCCCAAAGTACCCCTTATTACACCTCCAAATAATTTTTTTTTTTTTTTCATATCTTAAATCTCTATTTCCTTAATTAATTATAAAATCAATTCAAGTATCATGACAACACAAAATATATTTTATAACATATTAACATGACAATATTTTAATTTTAATTTTATATTAAATTGTATACTTCTATCAACAGTATATAAATATTTGCCTTCACTTCTTAAATTTTTCTCGTAAAAAAAAAAAAAAAGAATTAAACATTCGAAAACAAAATGTAAAAATATTATGTATAAATGTTTGAAAATTTGTTAAGTTGTAAAATGGTATTAAGTTGTAAAATATTAGAATAATAAGAGAAATTAATTTCAAATGTGTAGTCTTTTATTAGCATTATGTTATTTGCTAATAAGAATGATGAATTTATTGGGTTAATTTCAGTAACTATCACTAAAGTTTGTCTTCACATTGTTCCGTGTTGCATAGAATTAACGTTTATAGCTGAATAACTATTAATGTAACAGTAAAAAAAACTTTACAATGATTACTGCTGGAAAACAAAATGTGTCATATTGATTTATTTCATACATTTCATGATACAACTCTTTTATTTTCCCTTGCCACATAGACCATATTGGTTTTGAAAACTCAATTCCTATCTTGCCCTTATTGGCTTGAACAACACAATATTTCAGTTGGATTTATGAAATTAATATAACTTTTGATATACCAAATTTGTGAAAATTTCATTGCGAAGAGACGGAGACATTCTCGGATCAACCCCAACCATATTTTATCACTTTTATGTACAATTGTAAATATCCATATTGAAGGTTAATGTTTCACTTTTGTTTGTTTTATGAACTACAACTGTCCAACAACAATAATTGTCCACTTAATATTTTAAATTTGAGACGCAAATTCAAACGGTTGACAATCTGTGTTGAAGTTAAAGTCAGTATTGGCAGGCGATAACGAAACATTGACAACAACAAAAATAAATGATTATCTTGAAACTCAAAGCATTATAGATATCCTTTGAAGATTTGTTAAGCTGATGATTTTGGTTTTGCATGAGAGGTAGTGCCAGCAGAGTATCGTGTTATGCGTACCGTCCTTTTAACTTTCGGGCTTAGATTCCGGGACCATTTTGAGTAAATTAGTAATTGAGGTTCGATTTTGAATTTCATTTTGAGATTTATTGTCAATTTGCTGAGCTAGAATTGAAAAACTTTGGGACAATAAGATGTCTGCCATGAATGCTATAGACAATACACACTTTATTTCTTTCATGTTAGGAAAGGCAAAATAAAAATGGTGAAGTTCCAATTTGAGTGGACACAATAAGCAAGTGGTTGTAGTTGGATAGGGTTGGCTAGATTCAATAATTAGCCCTTGTTTGGAGGAAATTCTCACCAATTTTTAACGAAAAATTGGACCGTTGGACTGAAGGTGGCCCCGTTCCAGTCGTAAAAGTCTAACTCAAAATTAGTTGAATTTTCATAAATGTCCTTCTTCCAAAATTAGTGTATTAAATGTCAAAATGGTACATATGTAAAGCTGTATTTCTCGATCAATAATGGCTGCTGGTTTTTATAGTGTAACGTTAAAAAAATTCTAAAAATTTGATGAGAATCTCTCTCAAATGTGCGCTTAATACATATCCTATCTTTAACCGTTTAAGTTTTTAAGATAACCACTTGCTCATATGGCATGAGAACTTTATTTATGATTCTCTTCGAATTTTATAATCGTAAGTAAAATTCTCTTCAAGTGAACAATTCGGGACTCACATGCGAGAAGGAGAACAATTTTTGTGTTATGTATATGCAAAAATGCTAGAATTGTTTTGAAAATGTTGTCTGGCGCGGTCCCGCCTCCTCTGTGCCTCCTCCTCTGAATTATTTGACTTTTGCAATGTTGCTCCGCTTTAAATTGTGGTTGTTCACTTTGCTACTTTTTTTGGAAGAGCCATGTTTGCATAAGAAATTCAAAGCACTAAACCAGCTGAAGATTGCATAAAAAAAAAATTATTTCATTTTTCTTTAATTATAAATTTTGACATATTATAATTTACGTGAAAATATTCATTGTTTATCTTTTTATTTATTTATAAGTTAAATCGATTATCCACAAATACTCGTTGTTTATGGTAAGAATTCATTTTTTGTCTATTAAAACTCATAGGTATTTGTTGTTTTTCCCCTTAAATCCTTTTTAAGCCCTTGTTTGTTTACGATTATTTCAAAATTCTTTTTTCCTCAAATTCATTTTCACAACAAAATATTTTGCATGTAAACCTAAAACTTTTTTCTACTTATTAACAATACATTTTTTAAAAATTCACTATTCGAAAACTCGTTTTCTTTGAATAATGGTAGACAAACGGGGACTAATTATGAAACATTGTCACTTAAATACTATTGTTATAGAAGAATTATGAATTAGAAGGTGTGATCTAAATTCCATTTGTAAAAATAAATTTTCCAATGACACAATAGTCGTCAATAAATTAAGGTACATGATAATAAGATTTCAAAATCTCTAGCGAAAATTAAAGTTTTATTTATTTTTTTTTTCCTTTTTTTTCCCTATTGACATGCATGTCCTCAACCTTTAATTTAATAGTGGTCATCGTCCTCACAGCAGATTTTGTCAAAATAAATAAATTAATGCATAGCAAACAATCAAAACGATAATTACTTGATAATTTCTAGGATTGACAATTCAAACTTTCAAAAACTAGATTATTAAAAATTGAAGACACAAGGCTCTTTTTAAAGTAAATGGGCTAAAAAATTGTTCACACTAGCAATTAGGTTCAAGAAAAGGCTCCAAAATAATAATAATAATAACAATAAACATGTGCTTTTTGAAGCCTAAGCTCACTAAGGCATGCCTAAACCCGCGTTAGATAGTCAAAAGAAGAGTTGACCTTCTTTCTTAAAGCCTAGCCCATATGCAAGGCATCGTCAAAATGTCTCATTTCTAGCCGCTTACAGCTGTGCTTTTCACACCTTTTAAAACATTGAATTGAGGTGTCAAGGAGATGAGGTTCGTGCATGGTAGGTTCCTTCATTAGTCATGTTCTGTGCACATAATTATTTAAATAAAAAATTTGGATGGGAATGTTACCGAGGATGACAATCATCAATAAATCAAAGATTGAGCATATGCGTGTATGTGACAAAAACACTACATTTTATGTGGTCACATAAGAGCACATTATATATTTTAGCAATACTATTGTTTTGCATTGTGGCAGAATCGTTAGATACCCTTCTCCTTGCCTATTCTATCATTCACGACTTCATTCCTATACGTTTTGCACAAATATTTCACTTGAAGTCTAAGCAACCAAGAAATCATCCTAACAACCAACATGCCAAACACGTAAAGAAATCAGATTACCATGATTGATAAAGAGCTTTCCACAAGGCATATATAGTGTTATTGGAAAGATTTTTGAGTCAGAAGTTCAATACATTCTACAAATTTTAATTTAGAAGCTTGCATAAAGAATTATGTGTCTTTGAACTATGTCGTTGTCCAAGTAGGGGTCAACCCCTAGGGTAGGGGTAGAACCATATATGCCTTTCTCCTTGCGGTAGAACGTTACATACCAGCGTGCCAAATTTATGAAGAAATTAGAGTACTATGATTGAAAAAAGCTTTTCAAAAAACATATAATATTAGTAATCTCACACCTTTTATAGATGTTGATTTTGAGCTTTGAACAAAATATTATGTACGTTTCTGTTCAAACTATTCCACTATCCAAGCAAAGTTGATGGCCCTTGGGAAAGGGGGTTCAACCTCTGCCCTAAATTGATGGGGGTCAACTCCTACCCTCCATATAAAGGGGGTTCGATCCCTAGGGATAGGAGGTCAACCCCACTTCTCCAAAAAAACCTTTTTTTTATCCAAAAATGAAAACTAAATATAATCTATTTATGAATTTCTAAGGGTTATGGTGCAATTATTTTATTTACTTATTTAGTTTGCATAAAATATAAAAACCTAATTTTATCCCCCCAAAATTCTTAAAAGCTCCATAACATTCTCAGAAAATTTCTATAAAATTTTTAAAATCCAAAAATAAAATAAACGTTTGTGATGCTACAACACAAGCTGGTGGGGAATCATTGTTCCTACCTTGTTTGATAGCATATTGGGAATACAAATTATTCAATGTACTTTCTATATCACAATGTGATGGGATATCAAAATGTCAAGTGCAAAGTGATTTGTTCAATAATACATTTATAATCTGATAATAAATAAGAGGGCCCATACTGCAGCAAAACGGAGTAACATGTGCAAATGATCCCCATATTTCAATAATTTTTTTTTATGGTAACAATAAAGATTATTAGCACAAAACGTTCATACATATGGATTTCATTGTGCAAAACATACATACGTTACATTTTTTTACATTTTCACTCTTATTTATAACTTTCATTGTGGAAATCATCATTTTCATTCAATTTTTAAATAAAAGGTGTGAAATGTTGAATATAGCCTTCTATTTATATAAAACAAAAAGAAAATAAAAGAAAATAAAAAACTAATTACAACTATACTCCCAATTTCTTTTAAAAAGTGAAAATGAGTTCCAAATAAATTATGAAAAAATCAAAAACAAGAAAAACATTTAAAAAGAAAATCATCATCTTCTTTCTCATCCCTCCCTTCCAACCCCCAAGCTTTCCCTCAAACCCCAAACCAAAGCAAATGGATGAGTAAAATAACCAGAAAAATATAACTTGAATGCTAAATCTCCTCAAAGAATTTGTATTACAGAATTCATGCTGTAGGACTAGTCATTGTGGATGAACCCCGCCCTGTAGGAATAACACTCTGGAGACCCTCAACCAATTACCGAAGTAATCTGCAAATAGAAATTAAGTCATTTTAATTTAAAGTTTCAAAAAGTGAAGATTCATAAGTCCTAATTAGACCTAAACTTCTTCAAATTCATTATACAGAAGAATGTCATCACCTGTGACTTCTTCTCCAGCCTGAGCCCCAGCAATTCCAATGCAAGAGTACAAGGAATCCTCATCTATCTTCAACTGCTAATATG
This sequence comes from Fraxinus platypoda, assembly GCA_903798405.1. NCBI lineage: Eukaryota > Viridiplantae > Streptophyta > Magnoliopsida > Lamiales > Oleaceae > Fraxinus > Fraxinus platypoda. The sequence continues at coordinate 3,554 of CAIGRT010073700.1, read as the reverse complement.
CAGTATATATGTCTTTAGTAGTAGCATTTTCATGTAGGGAAGTGAGATCCATGATGCAAGAAGTAATATCCTGGCAATGAGAAGAAGAAAGTTTTATCACGAAAGCCAAAGGGAAATTACAAATGGAATTGCCAATGGAACTTAATTAGATTGAAAAAGTTCAGGCAGTGCTCGAGATGATACATCATACTTTGATTTTAACAAAAACGATTGAAATTTCAGGTCAATCTTTTGTAGTTTGCAGAAGAAGGATTTCATTGATTAAGTTCATTTATACAAAATCAGTTTTACCACAAAAGGAATTAAAATTAGGTTTCTTAAAAAAGGGACAATTTTAACAAATAATTATGTGGTGGTAACGGTTGTTGGATTTTATGGTGGTAGGTGACAGTGATTTTTGCTTTGGTTTTGGGGTTTTGGGGGGAGGGGGATGATGACGAGGAAGATGATGATTTTCTTTTCAAATTTTCATTTTCCTGTTTTTGATTTTTTTTCATAATTATTTTGGAACCCATTTGTACATTTTTAAATAAAATTGGGAGTATAGTTGCAATTAGTTCTTTATTTTTCTTTTTGTTTTTTTATTTAAATAGAAGGGTATATTCATCATTTTACAATTTTTTTATTAATAAATTGGATGAAAATTATTATTTTTGCAATGAAATGTATAAATAGGGGTGAAAATGAAAAAAATAAAAATAAAAATGCAATGTTGGGATGTTTTGTACAATGATATTCATATATAGGGATGTTTTGTGATAATAACCCTAACAATAATGTTATCAAAAAATGAACAAGACATATAATTACTAAAACTTTTTAAATATTATAAAATGCATTAGAGTTTGTTACGTACGTCCGTTGCTTGGGTAAGTTAGAATCTGCACATACTATTATAAATTCTTTTTTACGAGATGTGGAGATAGTAATGACATCAATAGTATGTCTATTTTTTGTAATGGTGGATAAATGTATTTAAGACTATCTAGCACAATTGAAATAGAAGTATGAAAAACACAACAAAGAAGAAAAAAGCTTGGCATCAAAATCAGGGTGGAATTGATTAATCAAATTTTCAAAGTTATTATAATAACACTAGCATTATCGAAAGTGAAACTACAAATTTTATTTTCACAACAAATTATCTAAAGACAGCGTGAAAATTCAATTACTTCAAATGCAACCATTTTTTGTTAAAAATAAAAAACTTATAAATGTAATGGACTGTGTCACAAATATATCCTTTACAGTTTTTTTCGGACCACAATTCGAAAGCAAATGATATAATACTGAAATAAGTTCTTATCATCAATTATTTATGATTTTTTAAGATTGTATACGCTTATAGCATCAAACTGACTCGTACATCTACTAGTAGGTTTGTAGTTGACTTGAGTATTTGTCTGGATGAATTTCTTCAAGTGCATGCTTTCTACCATGCATAGCGGCAATGCTGCATTGGCCACAAACATTATCATGCTTTCCCAGGTCATTTGTGAATTGTAAATCTAGCTTGCAAGAGTTCCGCTAGAACTGTCACTGGCATTACCAAAATTAAAGTGTCAATTTTTGGTCGCCAATCGACATTTCTACATTAATAGCAAACTACTTCCTATCATGTTTTCCCATTCTCAACAAACTTCTTTAGCACGAAGTGTTTTCAACATTCAGATGTATTCTCATGAGCTTTGACTTTCTTTGGTTTCTCTGTGTAGACCGCTTCTTCTACCAAAACCATCAAGATCTACAATTATTAGTTCGGTAATACTGACATTTTGAGGAATTGAAACATTGTTTAGACCAGAATAATTGTTCAAGTAAGTACTCAAATTGTCGAGGAATTGATGAACATCGTGTGACTCACAACTTTTATCAATTTTTTCAACTACATATTTTACCAACTTTTATCAAAATATACTAAAAATCTAATTTTTATCCAAATCAAACGAGGATAGATAAAAAAAAAGGCCTTCAATATTTATAAACTATTTATGAACATGAGCCTAACATAGGTGGAAAATTGATTTCAGAGCAGCCACCTAAATTATATTTGATGCCACCATGAACTAGTAAGATGCCGTCAAATCATGGCTGAAAAAGCAAAGAGTTATTTTTTTTTTCAGCCAAGGTGAACCTCCTCGAGAGTTGTTGAATTTTGAATGAAAATAACTAAACTCTTATTTGATTTAGCTAAAAAGGCCATTTGACATCCCAAAAAATGGACAAATTCTTTTTTTAAGAACATAAACAAGATTCATCACTATAAAAAGACTACGTAAGAATGCACGTAGAATACCAAAGGGTGTTATTCATATTCCAACAAGGGGTAAATAGCACATAACGTCCTCACCTTTCATTTTTTTTTTGCATTTTCACCCTTATTTTCACCTTTCATTGTGCAAAATGTCATTTTCATCCATTTTTTCAATTAAAATTTGTGAAATGACGAATATACCATTCTCTTTAAATACAAACAAAAAGAAAAGGAAAAAACTAATTGTAACTATTTCCCAATTTTTTTTTTTAAAAGCGTAAATGAGTCCCCAAATAAATTATTAAAAGAGTAATTAGCACATAATCTCCCTACCTTTCACTATTATAGTTTGAGAAAAATGTCCATGCCTTTCATTTTTTTTTTTTTTTTTTTTTTTTGCATTTTCACCATTAATTACATCTTTGATTGCACAAATCATCATTTCTATTCATTTTCATCTAATTTCTTAATAAGGAGATGTGAAATGATAAATATACTCTCATATTTAAATAAAAAAGTTAAAGAATTAATTACAACTACAGTTCCAAATTTTTTTAAAAAGTACAAACGAGTTCTAAGTAAATTATTAAAAAGTTGGGAAACTCCAACTTCATGTACCAAATTCAAAACTTGGGAGAACTGAGGTCTATGATGCCGATTTTATTAAAGCATGATATTATTGTTTCACCTAACTCGGGAGAACTACAATTTTTATTAATTTTTTTAATCATTTATTTCATTAACCTTTATCAAAATTTACAAAAATTGTGTATTTTAGCAAAATCAAACTGGGCTAAGGGAGGGGACGTAGGGGTAAGTCCAACTCGTGATCGCTCTCAACCCACAAAATACGATATCTCTTGTTGATGATTATCGCTGTACCAAACACGCCAGCTCTGTGCAGCTAAGGGAGGAGTCATATGTGTGGTGGTGGGGGGGGGGTGGACCAACGCTTCAAACTTCCAATTAAAATTTGAAGAAACTGGAAGTCTATAATGCCGATTCTATTAATGGTATTATGCAATTTCAAAATTCAGAAAATCAATTTTCGCCTAACTGTTGATCGCTCACAACCACAAATTATAGATATTTCTTGTTGATGATTATCGCTGAACGAAGCTCTGTGCAGTTTATATATATGTAGACTCGAATGGAATCAATGAATGCATTGTCCGTGCAAAATCTACAATGGAGGGCAAGAACCAAGACAATGTCACGACATATACATGATTTTAAAAGATATTATACAAGAATATGGTGTACAAGAAATGATTTGAAGTTTTATTTTTGATAATGCTAC
>CAIGRT010073689.1:0-28067 GCA_903798405.1 Fraxinus platypoda | reverse complement strand
TGTAGGTTGGATAAACTCTAATAGTCACAAACTAAAATTTTCTAGAAAATTACTACTATTAATAAAAATTAAAGTTTTTGACTGTGCAGATACAATATACTATATTACCATTGTTTATCTTTCTCTCGAAGAAAAATGGGATCATATCGGAATATGCAAATACTGTAAATAAAAATATGATTTTTCAAAACGTAATCACTGATCTCAGCGAAATTGTCTCGATATGGCTTTTTGTATTGTATTAATAATATTCTTGAGCACAGTGAATATTCACTTTCACACTAAGCTTCTGCTATTGCATGCTTTGCTGAGATTGTTAGAACCACAACTTTATCGGGTAAGGTTTTCATTTTTTATCTCTGGGTAGCATATTTATGTAAGGGGTATATATGCATGTGAAATTGTTTGTTTCTTTGTTTTTCTTTTGTTACTTTTTCAATTCCGCTGAATAGAGTCTCTAGATATAAATCTATGTCCATTCTCACTAACTGATTTTTCTTCTTCGATTGCCTCCCGAATTGGCTTGTTTTGTTTGCATAGGAGGGTGTATTAGATGTTTAGCATGGATTTACCTACTGTTTGGTTTAGATAAACATTAGATTTTCAGTAGATTTTGATGGATAAAAGGTGATAGAACGTGTAGTTCAAAAGTTGTGCATCTCATCAACTGTGTTTATAAAATTAATTGTTGACTTTGACTTACATTTTAATCCATTTTTCTAGTTGAACCAAAGATGGGCTTAACTAGATTGAGTCGAACATGCTATAAGAGGAAGAAGTAGACAGAAATTAACGGTAATTGTGGTTGCAAAAGTACGATTCCGGTAGAGTTTTCAAATTGTTATCTAGAAATCAACTAGAACGATAACGGAAAAAGAATTACGTATTGAAGAGCTTAGATGTGGTGCTTCAGCATGATATCAGAGTTCAGATTTCTTTGTTACCTAGCTACAATATTTGTGGGCTTTGATGAAACATAAAAAAGAATCCAAAATTTAAAATAAATTTGCTTAGTTTTTTATGATTAAGGTTTAGTTGGTGTTGCCATCTGGTTCTCGATTTTTCAAGAATCATGCTGAATTTATGCGAATTTCTTCTTACCAGCCAAAAAAGGATGAAGACAAAAATCTTTTGTTGTTTGGATATTACTGCCATTTCTGGAATATTATTTTGGCATAATTGAAGTAAACGTAAAATGTAGAATGATTTTGCCGTCTTTAGGAATATCAGAAGTAGACACATAATATTGATATTTTGCTTCCTATCTATACTTTCCTCAGATTTACTAGCACCAAGGTAAGGAAAAAATGGTTTGTACTTCATACTGGTGGCTGTCTTGCCTGGCAATTCTACTGCTAATTACTACAGTTAAAAGTTCAGAACAACCTCATTTAAGCAATGAAAATGGGGTGAAAACTGCGGTTTTTCAATCCCCTAAATTTGTGCTAGAACCTGGATCTGTTTCCGACAAAGAATACTACGATATTGATTTTCCTCGAGGCCATATTGCACTCAAGAGTTTCAATGCAGAAGTAATCGATGAGGCAGGGAATCCGGTCCCCCTTCATGAAACTTATCTCCACCATTGGGTTGTTGTAAGGTACCATCAACGAAAAGGAGTCAATATTCAAAAGTACCACGGAAATAGGGGGTTCGACAAATCAGATTATGTTATTGTAAGGAATAATGGTGTGTGTGATCATGGTCTATCGCACTACTTCGGAATAGGATCTGAGACGCGAAAAACGGCCACACATGTGCCCGACCCTTACGGAATTGAGATTGGAAATCAGGCCGAGATCCCAGATGGATACGAGGAGAAATGGATGGTTAATGTGCATGTAATTGATACTAGGGGTGTTCGAGATAGGTTGGGGTGCACCGAGTGCAGGTGTGATTTGTATAATATCACAGTTGACCAGCATGGTCGTGCTTTGCCACCGGATTATTACGGTGGCTTAGCATGTTGTTATGACGAGACAAAATGCACGGTTAAAGAAGGATTTCAGGGTGTGAAAAGAAGCCTATACTTGAGGTATACAGTGAAGTACATTGATTGGGATGCCTCTATTGTGCCTGTTAAAATCTATATTCTCGATGTTACTGATGTTTGGACAAGGCCAGATGAATCCAGAGGAGTCAGATCTCGACATTATTGCCGGGTAAATCGAACATATTTCTCATAAGCATTTTTAAGAAAACATAGGATTAATTTTCTCCATTCTGTTTGTTAGATGATAAATGATATATGATAATAATAAGTATTGTCGTTACAACGGTAAGAAACCGAGTCTTAATCCCAATGAAATTGGACATACTATAAGAATCGGTTTTTGCTATTCGATTCGGTTCATTGCTTTATCTACTAGAAGATTTAAAGCAAACCTGATTCTTTCACCGTTTTCTAGTTATTCAAGTAATTTCTAATGCAAAGGCAAACTGTTAAATTTAATTATTTGATTTCTTTTTCTGTTCCTTCATATTTTGGCTCCATAACTCAGTTGAATTGTTTTGATTATAGGTTGAGTATGATGTTGAGTCTTGTGATATTGGTGTGGCTAATGATGGTTGCATTCATACTAAAAGAGTAAATGTTAGTTTGCCAACCAGTGGAGATGTCATCTATGGTGTTGCACACCAGCATGCAGGAGGGATTGGTTCAACTCTTTATGGGGAGGTACTTATTTTTCAACATTTTGTCTTTTTTATGATCCGTGGTTGAGATGATGGGTTCGGTCCATTCATTCTGTTCTTTTTCTTCTGCCACATTTTGCTCAAAGGAGATTGTACACCAGATTGGTGGCAAGGGCCAACTTGATCCTCTTTTATAGGGGGACCTTAGACAAGGACCCCTCGAAAAGCCATTGACTTTACCTACAATTTGTCTACGATCCCTATTAGATGTGACTAACGACCCATCTTATCTCTCGTGCATTCTTCTAGATAAATGTAACATCTCTCTAACAGCTTATACTTTTAGATGAGTAATTCAACGTGATATTAGGGCCAACAAAGATCTAGATTCGAGTATGGTTATTACCCATTTATGAATTCCGTTCATGTGAGATGTCTTTGATGGAAGGAAAAAATCAACACGTGAATGGACGTACTTAAACAAATCTAAATAAAATAACGCAACCCTTTTCGAACAACTAAAGTTTTTCGACAATGTGGTTCTTCACAATAAATTACAATACACCGTACAAAGCCATCGTTTTCAGGATCACGAGTCCTTACTTCTTCATGTCAGAACACAACCGATTTGCTTAACAATTCATATATCTATACCATGAAAAAAATTAACACATCATTTCATATTTTCCTGGTGAATTTTTCCAGGATGGAAGGGTGATATGCTCATCAAACCCAGTTTATGGCGAAGGAAATGAAGCAGGAAATGAGGCTGGTTATATTGTGGGAATGTCCACATGTTACCCTTCACCTGGCTCTGTCAAAATATCAGATGGAGAGTTATTAACGCTTGTGTCTAACTATAGCAGAGCACACGGACATACTGGAGTCATGGGGCTATTTTACCTCTTGGTTGCAGATTCATCGACAAAACCAGACACTGCATTGCATTCTTCGACTTATGTAAGATTCCTTTTCCTCGTATCATGTTTTGTATGTTCGACCCAACGTGATTAAACAAGAAAAACTAAAACTAAAACCTTTCTATAAGTCCGGAGCAAACGTTTTTGCTACACTTTTAGAAAAATAAGTAAAAAATGTTACTTTCGTTTTTGAACAAACTTGGATACTTGTTTCAAAAGTAACTTTTATAGTACTCTCAAAACAAGTAGCTTACTTTGAGCAACAGAATAAGTCATGTATTCTAAAACTTGCTTATTTTTGTCAAAATAGTGACAAATTACTTTTTAAGCAATTTTTTGTTTCTAAAAATGTTCGGAAAGTTTACTTTTAAATAAAAAGAAGTCACGCAAGTAATTATTTTTGTATTGATTAGTGCATGTTTGACAAATTATTCATAACTAGTATTCATTATTATCCGCATATTTCATTGGATCCATTACTATTTCTCTTTAGAAATATTCATTTATAAATTTGTCAAATGGAGACTAATAAGTAGAGTTTTCAAATAAATAAATTTTTTATTAGTGGACTTTGAAAATAAATAAGTTAATGAAGCACCAGATATTTTAGATTAAGTAATTTTTAATTTGAAACTAAGAAAAAGGTTGTACTTTAAGATATGATGTAAATTAATATTTTCAACTGGGCCAGTAAATAAAAAAATGGTTTAATTATAACTTATTATATGATCGAGATATCATTTGATTAATTAATGTTTTATACTTGTAGTGATGTGTTAGTGGCCCAACCCTAAGTACAATAACTTGTGAAACAATTAACACGAAATTTATATGTTTGGTGTAATTAAAATTCAAATTTTAGTAGATAAGATTTTCTTCAACAATCAATAAAAAATTCAATTTTTTGGTGCTCGTTTCATGTAGGTGCACGAGGAGACGAAGATATTCATTCCTGGTTTGGGTGTTATCGTGTTTGGAGTTATATTCATTCTCGTTCTCATTTTCGCATTCGGAATTAAGAGCAAAAAAGAGGAAGGGTATGAAGCTATTGGAGCCTAAGCTTTTACTATACGTCGCATTCATGGAGATCTCTAAGCTTTTAGTTCGTATAAGAATTTCTATGCGAACTTAGTTACATAAAGTAACAAGTATTTTACGACCTTATTCTTCTTCCTTTTTTCGCTTGTTAGAATAAAGTTGAAGAACTCATGTTATGTATACATGGGAGGGAGAAGGTTAAATGCATGCAAATAACCTTAAAGAGGGTGCTTCTTTATTTTGTTCTTAACACTTACTTTCAAGTCTTGAACCTCTCCTCAATATGATGGACGAAATAAACACTATGAGTAGGTTTTTCAGATGTGTCATGTGGACAAATATGTCTCCATATAAATAATTCTTTGGAAATGTGTTTGGTCATAATTTCTTATAATTTCAATATTTTGATCACTATCGCTTGTCTAATTATTGACCAGTTCTTTTGAACAAATCAACATCTAGAAGAAGTAGAAATCTTGTTTCGAAGGAACATCTAACACCCTGTTTGATACCTATTATTTGGTAAAAATAAAGTTCTGAATAGCGAATTTTTACAGAATGTGGTTAAAAAGTGTGGAAAAATTTACAAAATGAAAATTACTTATAAACAGTTAAAACTTAAATACTTAGCCAAAGCGTGTACTTAAAATATTTACAAAAAATGAAAATTTTATTTATTTATATTTATATCTCTTCAATTGACATTTGACCATAAAATCCAATGACCTATTGTTTTGCTATAGATAAATAAATAAAAAAATGCATTGGAAAGCTTGTACCAAGTCATTTGTTTGTGGTATACCTACGTATGAAAGCTAAATAATTTAATGAAAATCTATAATCGGCTCTTACTCATTATTACATTTATGTCTCCTTTTATTTTTATTATATTCTTATTTTCAAATTAATACAAGTTGTCATTGATGAAAGTTTATGTCCACAAATCTCGTTAAGATGTTGTTATTCGTGTTCTTATTTTAAATAAGCGAAAAAAATATGGGACGAACGAACATCACTTATTAACTATTATGTCATTGATTTTCATCAATCCGAATTGACAAAATGAAATAGAGTTATCTAATTGAAATAAAATGAGAGTATATAGGATAGTATTGCAAATAAAATTTACCCTCCAACATCGACATGAGGCTCGGGGGAACATTCCAATGTTCCAAGAAGATTGAGCATGTATCTATTCATGCTTCGATTTTAGCTGGATCGATAACGGGTATAAATATACACAATTCAAACTATAACAATTTATAAATAGTAGTTATTAATTAATCTCATTTTTTGTACACATTAAGAAATTAGAGAAAGACAAATTTGATTTCAAAATCTTCCAATTAATGATTGTTAAGACCAGACAATAGAAAGTAAAACAAATTATTCCACAATTAATTTGTCTATTTTGTGCATGAAAATGGAATAAGCACCCCGTAATAACAACGCTAACACGTGTTTTTTCTTTTTTTTTTGAAATCGACTTATGACCCGACAAGAAAAAGAAGGTTCAAATCAACGCCCAGGCTCATTTCCTCAGATCTTATTGGGAGAAGTAAGATCCTTGCGACATATTCTGTTCCTCTACCTTCTTTCCCTCTCCATTACCGTCAATTTTTCTACTTTCTATACATAAACCCGTTATCTCCACAGATCCCTAAATTAAATTTCAATATAAAGACAACCCTCTGGCAATTAGAGGGGCATGTGAATGTTCCAGCAATGGCGTCCGCAGGCACAGAAGAGGAGAAAAAGGCCCGGTCCGGAGGCTGCAACCCGGTGAAAAAACCGGGTCCAGTATCGCTAGACCATGTTTTATCGGCATTGAGAGAGACGAAAGAAGAGAGAGATTCGAGAATTAGAAGTTTGTTTAGTTTTTTTGACTCGAGTAATGTGGGCTATTTGGATTCTGCCCAAATTGAAAAGGGTCTTTCAGCGCTGCAAATTCCGGAGGATTATAAGTATGCTAAGGAGTTACTGAATGTTTGTGATGAAAATCAGGATGGGAGGGTGGATTATCAGGAGTTCAGGAAATATATGGATGATAAGGAGCTGGAATTGTACAGAATTTTCCAGGCTATTGATGTTGAGCACAATGGTTGCATCTTGCCAGAGGAGTTATGGGATGCTCTTGTCAAAGCTGGTATATTATTACTAACGAGGTTTCTCTTTTATTGTTATTTGAAATCTGCTTTGAGTTCGTGTATTGTTTATCTGTCTTTTTGTGCCCACGTGTTTATGACGATATTGCTTTGTATACTGGTAATTTTAGATATATAATGTGAATTGGAATGGTACATTTTCAAGAACTTTGATGATAGAGATGCTAAAAGCTTTTGTCATCAGATGAGTACTTGAAGTAAATTGTCATCATAGGAAAACACTGAAAAGAAGTAAATTTTCAGTGAAATTGGATTAATAGTACAGCATACTCTGTTCCAAGTATATCAAATCTTAATCGGGTACTTGTTTGTCTTGTGTGAATGGTGGAGGAATTCTCAAGAATTAGAACGTGATTGAGATGTTTGAAACTGGAGCCAATAATCTATTTTGAATTTAGCATGTCAGTTGACTTGGAGGTGTAAGCAGATCAGAGTCAATAGGGAAACTAATTAGATTAATGCAAAATGTATTTTTGGGTTCTAAGAACACAGTTTTCATCTTTGTGATAGTGATTTGAGGATAACTGCTACAGCCTACTGCATTATGCCAGTTAAAATTAGTGGCTAAGAAAGTATTGATTTCTGTTATTTTCCTGGTAAAACTGTACCAGCATCTCTAATAATTGCTTCTCATAAGTTTAAGAAGAGGCAGTGATTTAACCTGGGCTACAAAGCCCTGTTGGCATGTGTAATGCCACTCCAAGTAACATGTACCACGACTTCTTTTCTAAAATATTTGTGGCTTCAGTTCCACTGTACCGAAATTTAGTATAATGTAGAAAATAGAGCAACTGCTTAATCCAAAATTTTCGAGAGAGCAATATGCAACTCTTTTCTTGTCCAACCATAGTATTGTACTTCATAAATTCTGTCTACAAATGCACATTGGGCTTGTTGGAACCTTTTTCGTTTGCTTACCCATGTTGAGCTGGCGGTTAATCTTTCTTCTTATCTTGGAGCTTGAATATTCAAATGTAACACTGAAGGCACACATTGGCACTAAATGTTGTTTATACTAAGACCAACTGCTGCTTTATGGTGGCAATTCGACCTTATAATTTATCTTACTTTTGTGTTTGCTAGTTAAGAAATTTTACAACATGATGCTACGTGTCTAAAATCTCCATTTTAATCTCAAAGATCACAATGATGTTTATAATTATCTTTGCGTTTCAAGAAATGGTGAAGAAGAAGAGAAGGTGTTCTATGAATTGGAGTAATAATTAGGTTGGGGTAGGATCACACGTTGATGATTTGTTTACCATTATTAATCATATATTTTATCACATTCTTAATTAAATTTTATTTTTTTTATGATAATACTAACTTTTATAACTAAAAATACTCGAGCTACTATATAATATGATTTTTGTTCAAATTAATAAAAATAATGGTATTAATCTATTAAATTTGATCATGAAAAAATTATTTTTATCAAAAGCTGTTAATAAATTGAATATTAATTTCAGAGCTTCAAATGTAAATGAGGTAGTCTTCATCAAAACTCGGTGTTGGATGCATGACAAAGAACAGCTCTTGAAAATGGAATCATCTCTTTTTGTCCATTATTTTTGATGAGTATATATTGCATTGCATCTCCTGTTATCTAACATATATTTATTTTTATATATATGCACAATTGGTGTTGAAACTCCAATCTAGATTTTAGAATACCACAATATTATGATTCAAAGAATTTAAATGGATTTTAATACTAGGAACCACTCATGTCGACCTCAAGAATTATTCAATTGTTGGCTGTACAAACTTCATTTTCCAATATCTAAGGTAAAACCTTTTAATTTTCACACGTGATAAAATTTTCTTATCCTTTTCTATGAGTTATACCACAATCTTTTAATTTGATCCTCAACACCATCGAAAACAATATGAATAAGGATTCTGATCTTGACATCCTCAATACACACATTCATATGTACATATTTGCATGTTTGTACAAGTGCATGCACATTAATGCCTCATTTTATTATAAAGTTTTGGGTGCTTCTTTTCACCCTATACTTGTGAGTTTTGATAAGAGAAAGATGAGAAGGCAAGAGAAGAGCTTGTGGGAATTTTGAAAGAAGAGGACTTTTTGAGCTTCATGTGTCGTATAAATGGCAAGTACTTTTTTCCCAAAATCGATTGATGAAATCAGTAGTTTCTAGTTTCTCTCTGAATATTCTCATGATTGGTTGGCCAATTTATTGGGCTCGCAGGAACTTATTGTCACACCCCACCCCATCCATATATAGTCTAAATATAATAAAATATGATAATAATGCACAAAAACATGATACTATATAAAAAGAAAAATCATGTATAAAACAAGTTCTATCTGGCAAGATAGTGGATATTTTAGACTGTCAATCCTTGCTTGAACGATGTGTGTAGATGAAATAGCCCTTTAATCACATTTAAGTCTCAAAGGTACATTAACTTGAATTCAGAAACCACTAATCTTCTCGAGTAGTCGTAATTTTAATTCTTCGAACTATTTATACAACTATGTACTAGTATATCAATTTTATTATACAAATGCTAATGATAGCATACAACAACAACAAAGCAATAACAAAATTACTGCACCCAATAATTTTGGATTCAGCAATGAAAATCTATTTCCACCTTTCAGTTGAGTTCATTGCTAGATCTGGTGGAAGGTCTAAAGTGTCTAGATGCTCAGCAACTACCACAGGTCACATTAGTTTTGGTTTACCTATCCCGCTTCTGGCATGCTTTATTTGAGATTGTTTCTCTTTGAACGAGAGCCTCTTTAGATCTACAAAAAACATGTGCAAACTACTTAAGTTGTCCTCCTTTTAATTTATCCTCAATGAGTGGCACCTGCACTTGTTGGCATATTTCTCAGTTCTTATGCTATCCATTTTAGTATAACCACACGCCATCTTAGCATCTTCATATCCACTTATCTTATGTCCATTTTGTTCTTTAAGAGCCCATTACTCAATACCATAAATGATAGCAGGTCTAATCATTGTTCTGTAAACTGACCTTTTAAGCTTATTAATGACAGTGTATAATAGAATTTAATATTTATTAAATTTGTCTCTTGCATGTCACATTCCACCTTTTCTGGAATTGCTGTATCCAGTCATCTCTCTGCGCTTATTTGGTAGAAAATTAGGACTCGTATATCTTATTTCTGCCACGTATTAAAATAATTTTCTCCTTTAGTGTGTAATTTTTTCCTGATTAAAACACTTACTATTTTTTTTCCGTATATATAGGTGACATACTCTGCTTTTATAGTTTTGCAATAGAATTTAAATTAGAACTCAGATTATCAATTAGCCTCTATTTTTAATATTTTCCTTCTTTGCTTGGGTATTTGCTGATTTTTTGTGGGGGCAGCTATCTCTGTTGATTTCCTCGTTCAAAGAACATTTAGAAGTCATCGGAGTTTTATTTTATTCCCATTGATGAATTTTCGAGTATATCAGTTGTCTTCATCTTATAAGCCATGACAGTTTCTTTTTGCAGGGATAGAAATGGATGACGATGAACTTGCTCATTTTGTTGAGCATGTTGATAAAGACAATAATGGAATTATAACTTTTGAAGAATGGAGAGATTTTCTTCTGCTTTATCCACACGACGCTACTATAGAAAACATATATCGCTATTTGCATAGGGTATATCTTGTAGATATTGGCGATCAAGCCGTGATTCCTGAAGGCATCAGCAAGCATGTTCATGCAACCAAATATTTGATTGCAGGTGGAGTTGCAGGAGCTGCTTCTCGTACTGCAACTGCACCTCTTGATCGCCTAAAGGTGGCGTTACAAGTACAAACTGATCGTGCTGCTATTATTCCTGCAGTAAAAAAATTATGGAAGGAAGGTCGCTTTTTGGGGTTTTTTCGGGGTAACGGGTTAAATGTGTTGAAAGTTGCACCAGAAAGTGCTATTAAGTTTTACACTTACGAAACATTGAAAACTATAATTGGAGATGCTAAAGGTGAAAAGCAGGAGGATATAGGAACTGTGGGGCGACTTGTTGCTGGTGGATTGGCTGGAGCTGTGGCACAAACTTCTATTTATCCAATGGATCTTGTGAAAACTCGATTACAAACTTATGCTTGTGAAAGGGGAAATGTGCCCAGTCTGAGGAAATTAACTAAAGATATTTGGGTTCAGGAGGGACCTCGAGCATTTTACAGAGGGTTGGTGCCATCTCTTCTTGGAATGATTCCTTATGCAGGCATTGACTTAGCTGCCTATGAGACCTTGAAAGATATGTCCAAGAAATATATTCTTGACGAAGGTGGTATTATCTACGTTTTCTCTGTTTCTGAGTACTTGTTCCGCATGCTTGTCTTTTATTTTATCATGTATCAGGATCGTCCAATTGTAAAAACTTCCAATGTTATGCAGACCCTGGTCCTCTTGTGCAACTTGGCTGTGGAACAATTTCGGGAGCACTCGGGGCAACGTGTGTTTACCCTCTGCAGGTGATAAGAACGAGGTAAAATATTCACATTTTGTTCTTTTCTACTTGTTCGTTTGGTCAAGTTCGTTTACTTCACTTTTGCTAACGAATCGAAGTATTTAGAATGCAAGCTCAGCGCATGAATGCAGATGCTGCTTACCAGGGAATGTCGGATGTATTCTATAGAACATTTCAGCGTGAAGGTTTAAGGGGATTCTATAAAGGACTATTCCCAAATCTTCTTAAAGTTGTACCAGCAGCAAGCATTACGTATCTGGTTTACGAATCCATGAAAAAGAGTCTAGAACTTGAATAGATGATGGATGCTTAACTACGCCTAGATGGCTACACATTGGGTAAAAAACACTGATGATGATGAAAGTTGAATAAGATTATTTTCGAAACTGATTGTCATTGTTTGGGCATTAATTAGATTTTGATCCCCTTCGGAATAGCAACAGGGATTCACTAACTACGTCGAGATTTAAGGATACATATCTATTGTTGAGTACTAGGTAATTGTTGTATACTTCTGCTACATTAGTATATGCACAACAAATACCAATTGTTCGGAACTTGCCATTTTTTGCTGTATTAATATTCTATCAATATAATTTTCATGGATAGTGTATCATTGGATACCAGGAAATTGTTGATTTATTTGCTCATTGGATATGTGCCCTTTTGGTGGAGGGTAATTGAAAAAGAAGCATATGAGAAATAGAAAAATTTCTAGTACTCCCGGTGTATGGAGTACTCAATACTATCTGTCAATATTAAATAGTCATGTGTATTAAATAACTGGGTACGCTATTTAACTACAATTAATCTACTCAAACAGGGTTTTGAAATAGGGATTGGGACATGGTGTATGTGGCAGCGTCTGTGTGGTTGTTTTTTTTTCCTGTTTTTTCTAACTTTCCAATTAGCGTGTGCTATGTGTTTCCATATTTTTTTGTCCTGTCACTGACCCTGTTTCTCTAGCATTGTTCATTTAACTAGGACTCAGTAATGTACATGTCAATTAAATATTGACAGGCATACTGAGTTCCATATTTCGGAAGTACTAGAAATTTCCTCGATTCTATATAAAAGTTGGTAACCCAGGACTTACTCCTAGAAAATAAGTTATCTTGAAATTTATATTTGGCAAAATAGATTACTTAAAATTAAAATAACACGAACGATAGTTGATCCAGACGATTCATCGAGTCATCAAGCTATTTGTTCATCTATTAAGTCAAGATTAAGTAGTTTATTACTGAACTCTGAATTTAAACAAAAATATTTGTCAAACTGAAAGATGAAAAACACAAAAAATTCGATGAAATATCTATAAACATCATCACTTAATCGTAAACATTTGAGCTAACTAAGTACAATAAAGTTTGCTCTATCAATATTTTTCCAAAGTCAACATTGAACTTGAATAAAAGAAGATGGTTAAAATAACTTAACAAGAAGCAACGTCAAAATTACGTCCATGTTTAGTTTTGACTCTGACTTGAATTTTTATCAATTTTTTTTTAACTATATAAAATAGGGACAAAAAACCTAAACCGAATAATCCCGAATGAAAATGCCAATTTAGCGTGGTTCTCATGGAAATGCATGTTTTTGTGCTTTTAATTATGGTGGTCCGGCGTGCCTAAATCATTGAATGGTGCTGTCATTAGACGATTCACTTTTCTTTACGTGCATAAAATATTAATATACAAATGTTAATAAGTGGATTCCAGGGCTACATACCAATAAATACATCGCAGTGGCCCTTTCTTACTTATTTTTGTTATATTATATTCGTGAAAAAGTATAAACCATGTTTGATTGAGGTGGTTTTTCATGGAACACAAATTACATGTTTGATTGGCCAACAATTCTTGGCAATTGAATTTCCACATTTTGCCCCCACACGTGCACAATTCTTGGTTTTTGAGGAATTCATTTTCCCATGATTTTGGTGGGAAATGGTTTTCTAGTTTTTTTATTTTTTTGGAATGAAAACAAATTTTATTCCCAATTGTAAAAAAAAAAATCTCTTTAATGAGCAATTTTCATGGAAAACAAAGTCAAACGAACACCAAAAGATCCAAAATTTTAACATTTTCCAGATGAAAAATTATATCAATCAAACACAATTAATTGACATTCCTAGTAAAATGAATTCTATGCAATTTAATTCCCTAGAATTCATTTTCTTTCCACCAAAATTCCATCATTACAATCAAACGGAAACTTTTGTTTCCAGTGGAAAATATTCTCTTGACCCTTCCGATTTTTTACCTCTTATATCACTTGTAAATTTAAGATGTCCATACACTTGTTTTTCATAGCACATTTCTCGCACTACATGAAATTATACGACACTGTATTATTTGTCACACGATATCGATATAAAATATTAGACGGTACAAAAAATAAAAGAAAACTCTTAATACAAATAAATTGTGCTCTACCAAGTCAATTTATGCAGGTGAATATTCAAATTACTGAAATTAGGATTTCAAGCGTGGTAGAATGAAAAATCTTGACTATTTCTTCAGCCATGGATGTTACAACTTAGTCATTGAAGATTTTCTAGCTGTAATTTCATTGGCATATATTAAGCATGTATATTGCATGTTCTGAATATACGAATCGAGCATAAAAAATAAATAAATTAATCTTTTATGTGACTTGTGATCCGATGTCTAGTCCAATCTAATATATAAAATAGGACCGAGCTACTGTGACAGGGGTGGGGTGACGTGGCGGGACAGATCACTCACAATGCAGGGGG
Organism: Fraxinus platypoda; assembly: GCA_903798405.1. Classification (NCBI taxonomy): domain Eukaryota; kingdom Viridiplantae; phylum Streptophyta; class Magnoliopsida; order Lamiales; family Oleaceae; genus Fraxinus; species Fraxinus platypoda. The sequence continues at coordinate 14,079 of CAIGRT010073689.1, read as the reverse complement.
TGGGTATTTTTTTTGCCCTTTTTTATTCACCTCGGCCCCACGTGGGACACACTCCTTTGTGAGTAATCTGTCACCACATTGTCACTCCCACCCTGGCCGAGAAGAATTATCCTATAAAATAATGCATCTTTACAAATTCTGAAAAGTAAAATAACTAATAAAAGTTTCTTTTTAATATTTTATAAACCATAGGTCCACAGCACATGATAGATTAGTTCCAAACACAGAGCACTAAATTTAAAGTAAACAACTTTTTAGTAAATTTAAAAATTTATCCACCAAATATATTATTAGTCAATAATTCAGTTCTTACATATAAATATATATTTTACAAGTAACATTTTACCTCTCTTTAATCGTGTAGCGCTCTTTGTAGTGCATGTTTGGCTAAGTAACTATTTAAAAATAAGCTACTAGTTAAAATAAGTACTTTTGTTGCGTACGGGTAGGAGAAAACTTCGTAAACCATGTTTAAAAATAAAAAGCTACTTAAAAGTAAGTTTAAGTAACTTTTCATGGTTAACCAAATATGTTGATAATCTATTGGATATAACTCTCATCTTTAATGTATCGAGTAATATCTCGTACTACGTTTCTTTCACAAGTTTATACGAGTTTGTTTAATTTAATGTATACCAACCATGAATCAAGAATAGTCTCCATTTGACAAATCTATAAATGGTTTATATCGAGAAAAGTGATTAATCCCACCAAATATGTGAATAATATTGAGTAGTGTTTACAAATCGATGTTTGATTTGAAATGACTATGGGATAACGATCGGAGCATCCCAATGTCTATAAGCCGGAGGTCAACCCCATATAAAAGATCGGGATCAAAGATCCACCACGGTTCGTAAATTCATAAATCAGTTATATATTTGTTTCTAAACGGCCCTTCACTCTATTGAGAAGACAGAAAGCCTAGTTCAACGCGCCACGTCCCGAGTATGAGCTGGATGCATAGTAATTGGTCTCCTGCTTCAGAGCTTAGTATTGGTCCATGCTATTTGTACAACCGAGGTTGACAACCTCGATTGACAATCACTCACATGGGAGGGGGTCCACCTCGGTTTAAAAATGTTAAATAAATCGAAGTGGACTCCCCCATGTGAGTGGTTGTCAACCGAGGTTGTCAACCTCGGTTGTACAACTAGCATGGTCCATTGGTCCATTCTCTTGTAAGTTAGACTAAAAGCTAAGTGAAATTTCTTTGTAATCTTCTCTCAGTTCCTAACTTCCAATGGAGGCTAACAGAAACTTATAATAGTTTGATTATTTTATATAATGACAATTTCTACGAAGTTTTGGTCCCAAGAGGTTGGAAAGTGCAATGTCTAAATAAGTATTATATATATATATATAGAGAGAGAGAGAGAGAGAGAGACAAGTAGGGCTGGACAAACTCCTCCTCTCTCCCTTATTTGCAGAAAACTTGTCCATATAAGTGAATTAGCTGCCCCATATCTAGCTGATATGAGATTTTGTTAGTACTTTTTTAACAATCCCCCCTTACGAAGTATCATATTATCGCCCCCTCTCGAGCGACAATTTAGGTTCCCCTCAAGGATCACACGCTCCATTAAGGTCTAATGTGGGCACAACCGCCTTTGAGAACCAACTACGGATTTTTCCGGGTAGAGAAGAGTACTGAGTAGGGCTGGAGCAACCCTTCTCTCCTCCATATCCTGCCTCTTATTTGCAGAAAGTTGGCTTTCTCTGAACTCTCTCCCTCAATGACCCTTTGACTTTAGCTTAGTCTTATGCATTATATATGCAGAGAATTAAGGTTGGAGAAGGAGCCGTTGAGGTGTGAGAGTTCAGAAATTGCCGGCCTTCTTTCCAGTTTCTTGGGTTCATTTTGGCTGCGTGCAGATAATATGCAAGGTGGTCGTAAGGTGTAAGGTCAAGGCTGGTGGTCGTGACTCCATTTTGAAAGTGTCTAAGAAAAGGAATTATGAAATGGTTTTACGAGTCCAGTTCTATTTCAACAGAAATTATATTGTTGACTATCTAATTTGTAATATCTTTCCTATTTGGAGATGACAACAATTGATTACATTTCTTGACTGCTAAAACATTGTCCAAACTTCAAAACTCAGATCTTCAGAGCATTAGTTGAACGGTGAAAATCAAACTGTCTAAACATTAATGGGGCTGTAGAGTCTGACCATTTGAATATTGGTTAAATAGTGAAACTTGAATTTATTTTGAGCTTTGCTAAAATTGACCATGACTCTTTAATTGGACATTTTCAAGTCTTAGAATTTTCATTCTGACATTTTTAAAAAAATTGTACATACAACCTATTCTATCCATTCTAAGTTGTGCTATCCTAGATCAAGATTTGTTTTCCTGATTTATGGGAGTCGAGTAGTTTTCTATATTCTTTGTGAGATATGAGTTTAGGTGATTGCTTTGTAGTCCATACTCTTGATTTTCTAATTGGTTTTTTTTTTTCCAAATAACTATATTCATCCGTATTTATATCATACAGACACTTCGATGAGTAAGGGCTTGTTTGGCATGACCTTTGAAAAATCAAAATGAGCTTTTGGATTTATTTGACTAATTTTATAAAAATACTTCTTCTAGTTGTAAGAGCTTTTAAAGAAAATCGGTCCAATATTGCTTCCTCTAAAAACACTTCTGAAATATAAAGTTCTTTTAGTTTTTAAATAACAATTAACTTCATTCAAAAACTATTATACATGAAGCAAAAGTAAAAGTCATGTCAAACGTACCCTAAGTTGATTACGTGCATTTCATCCATCCCCAATGAAAATTGTTCTACTTTTTGTTAAATTGTTTTTAAATCCTCACATGTATAATTCTATGAATTTAATTTGTTCTCAACTTGGCTTGTATATAAAAAATTGAAATTAAGCCCTTGTTTGGTTCTCATTATTTTCAAAATATGTTTTTCTATATTTTATTTTCAACTACGAGTAATGTTATTTGCAATCGCTCACTACCGTAATCGTCATATGTGGCGTACATGGATGGTTAGTGATTTGGTACATTGATGTGGTAGTTTTTTATTGCCTTATCTATCAAATCACTAACCGTCACATGTATGTCATGTATGGTGATTACGATAGTGAGCGATTACAAATAATATTATTCTTTCAACTACACATTCTTCAATAAAATAACATTATAAGAAATCTAAAATTTTTCTTTATTTTTAACCACACATTCGTCATCAAATCACTATTTCAAAATGCATTTTTAACCACAAAAAAAAAAAGAAAAAAAGATGGGACTCAAACATGCTCTAAACATGTTTTCAAAAGGATAATGTGACGATGTGAAGATTAAGACGTTCTGTATTGAAACTCATTCTGCAACTATAACGAATGCTAATGCACTGCTTTTGAAAGTATGGAGACTAAGTTTTTAAATAGACAATAAATAGAGGACTAAGTTTGCAATTTCCTTTTTTACTGACGCTTCTGGTATTCCTTTTTTGTTTCCAAATTAGGAAAATAGGAATAGATGGATCAAGTCAAAGTAACAGTTAACCCGTTGCAGCTTATTAAGTCCACGTGGCAACATCTCATTAGCATGCCCAGGTGGAAAAATATTATTGGCTGAAACGACTGGACTCCTTTGCTCTCCAGATCTACACAAAATGCATTTAACTCCCAAAACTTTCTGAAGATTTCGTATCCTAATTGCCCAAAGTTTAAATTTTGCATTATTTTAATATAAGTAACAATTTGTTACTTTCGAGTTTGGAGTTGTGAATTTTTTGCTCCAGTAATGGGAGATCGGAAACGGAGGATTTGTATTATGCAAAATGTGTTGATGTTATTAATCGGAAGCTTCATTTCTCAGCTCTACGCTTCCGACGATGTGGTACTACATTTTGTTATTGATGTGTTTCTTTCTGTGTCGTGATTTAAATATATGGATCTGTTGTTTTAATTGGACATTAATGTTTTTTTAATTATAATTTCGACGTTTGTAGACATTCTACGAGTCCTTTGATGAAACATTCGAAGGGAGGTGGATTGTATCTGAGAAAGAGGATTACAAAGGTGAAATTTGATTGGACCTATAACGAAATTTGTTTAAATATTCATCTGTCGTTATTCGTCTCTGATTGTCTCCAAATTAGGCATCGGCGTCATATTTCAGATTCGCAGATTTATTCGTAGGAATTCAGTATTGCGATACAATGCCAGTGAATTTCAACTCATATATTGAAGTTTAAATAGTTATGCAGTAAAGGCTCTTAACTGAATTCTTAAGCATATAATTTAAGACTACCTGCGGATATGAATATGATTTAACTCGGTGCATAATTTTATCGATCTTTAGATGCACAATTACTGAAACCTTCTGGAGCTGAATCTGAAATTCAAAATTGTAGTGTTGTCTGCATTAATAATATATATCCTCGGGAATTTTTTTTGTACTAGAGATAGCTAAACACATTTATAACTGTTCTTGTTTAGAATATGTTTTTTCCTTTACAGCATTGAATTGCCTGCGGCACCATTAATCAATTGGGTGCTGGTATATTGTAGGAAGATTAGAATTTCGTTTGTTGTACACGGTGCTGCTACAATGTGCATGAATGATAGTTATTGAAGTACTATTATGCATTCCTCTCTCTCTCTCTCTCTCTCTCTCTGGTTTTAGGCGGCTTTAATAGTGATGTTGCATGATTAAATACAATACATCTCCTTAGCTGAATCCTTAGGGTTGTGCAGCGAATCTGCGTTTAAATACAACAGTGTAATTTTTTGAGAGGATATTTTGTATTTTATATGATGTGTGATTCTCAGGTGTATGGAAACATGTGAAGAGTGAGGGGCATGATGATTATGGTCTGCTTGTGAGTGATAAGGCCAAGAAGTACGCTATTGTAAAGGAACTTGACGAGCCTATTGACCTAAAGGATGGAACTGTCATCCTTCAGTATGAGGTTCGCCTTCAGAATGGCCTTGAATGTGGTGGTGCTTATATCAAATACCTCCGTCCCCAGGGTGCTGGATGGATTCCCAAAGAATTTGATAATGAATCACCTTATACAATAATGTTTGGTCCTGATAAATGTGGAGCAACAAACAAGGTTCACTTCATCTTGAAGCAGAAGAATCCCAATAGTGGAGAGTATATTGAACACCACCTCAAGTATCCACCATCGGTGCCTTCTGACAAATTGACCCATGTTTATACAGCCATCCTAAAACCTGATAATGAGTTGAGAATATTGGTTGATGGGGAAGAGAAGAAGAAGGCTAACTTTCTCTCAAATGATGACTTTGAGCCACCACTAGTCCCTCCTAAAACTATTCCCGACCCAGACGATAGGAAGCCTGAGGATTGGGACGAGAGAGCAAAAATTCCAGACCCAGATGCCAAGAAACCAGATGATTGGAACGAGGATGCTCCAATGGAAATTGAGGATGAGGACGCTGTGAAACCTGAGGGATGGTTGGATGACGAGCCTGGGGAGATTGATGATCCCGAGGCTACAAAACCAGAAGACTGGGATGAAGAAGAAGATGGTGAATGGGAGGCTCCAAAAATTGATAACCCCAAATGTGAAGAGGCACCTGGATGTGGGGAGTGGAAGAGGCCAATGAAGAGGAATCCTGCTTACAAGGGAAAATGGCACCCTCCCCTTATTGAGAATGTCAATTACAAGGGTGTTTGGAAGCCCCAGCTAATTGGAAACCCTGACTATTTTGAGCTCGATAGACCAAACTTTGATCCCATTGCAGCTATTGGCATTGAGATCTGGACAATGCAAGATGGTTTGTTGTTTGACAATATTTTAATAGCTTCTGATGAAGGAGTCGCAGAATCATACCGGGGAACTGCATGGAAGCCTAAATTTGATGTAGAGAAAGAGAAACAGAAGGCTGAAGAAGCTGCTGATTCTGAAGGGCTCCAGGGTGTCCAGGTAATTAGTGATGCATTCCTCTTTTTCCTGCTTTCCACATTTTACTCATAGCTATTTCTGTATCATAATTTTTTTTCCTGGTTAATTATTTCAGAAAGTGGTGTTCTACTACCTTTACAAGGTTGCTGACCTCCCCTTCTTGGGCGCTCACAAGTTTAAATTTTTGGTAAGTCTTGCACAGAATTTTACTTTCGCGGAAATAAGTTGTCACCAATGTTGCAATTGCCTAAGACTGTTTCCCTGCAGGATCTTCTTGAAAAGGCCGAGAAACAGCCCAACCTCACAATTGGAGTCCTAATCTCCTTTGTTGTTGTTTTCTTCACAATTTTATTGAAGCTTGTTTTCGGTGGGAAAAAGCCGGTGAGTCTCCCTATCCTCTTGTTGTGTCTGAAAATGCATATGGTTTCTCATACCAATAGGGCATGATTGTTAAACAGATGGATACTTAATGATAAGATTTGCATACCTTATTTCTTAATATGTTAAATACTATTTTGTCGTCCTTACAATACATGCCATAATTTCACACACTGTTCATTAAATATTAGTGTGTTGAATGCAGACAAAAGTTCCTGCAAAGACAGAGACAAAAAAATCTGATACTGCTGAAACTTCCAATAATCAGGAAAGCTCGAAGGAGAAGGAAGAGCAGAATGAAGTTCCTGGTGCTCCTCGTAGAAGGAACACCAGGCGTGAGAATTAGGGTACAAGGATAGAAATCATTCGTGCTATGAAAATTAGGGAAGAAGGTAAACAAAATGCGCTGCCAGCCATTGCTGAATCATTTTTTTGCATCTTGAATTTTCCACCTCATGATTAGTCCCATTCTTTATTTCTGTTTTTTTGTTAGTTTTGTTTATGTTAATTAGTGTATGTCAATGAAAACGACGCCATCTATTGAGATGTGTTAATCTTTACGTTAAAAGATGGGTATTTTTGAAATTGAGGTTAATTTTTGAAAATTATGATGTCTTCTTTCTATTGAGCCCTTTTTGCTTATTCAAGTGTTGGAATTGAGGAACTAATTCTTCAGAATACAGTGTCCTTGAGTTCTGATGAATTGGTAGATCAACTTCTAGCTGATTTTCTTCAAATTGAAATGCAATGCAAGTTGTATTTGTGCGATAACAATAGTTCCACATATAAGAGATTCCCAGATCATGCAACTGTTATAAGTTCCCAAAAACAAAAAAACAGTGATTGTATCAACGCAATTGTCTTGGGGGCACGACAACTGGGAGGGCTCGGAATCGGATCATTTGGCCCGAGGTCATCAATTGGTGGACGCTGCTTGTGATGATCTGTGACTGATTGATATGCCATTGTCAATGCCAAAGCCTGCACGTAATATAAAAGAATGCATACGAGTGAGTACCAGAATAGTTAAAGCAAAAACACACAATTTTTTAAATCCACCAAATTATGAAGAAATAAACTCACGAAATTTTATTAATGTAAGATGATCAAAAACGATAAATGAACCCATTATTTGTAAGGGTTTACATGAAAACCTAGTTTAAACAAATTAAAATTGAAAAGAATTCAAAATAAATTAAATGACAAAAATAGTAGTAAAACTTTAAATGCAGTTTTCGAGTCCTAAACGAACTCGGATGGCCAAAATATATCGTATGCCACAGTGCTATGAGTTCTACTTGTCTAGTCGTTCTCATTCCGGAATGGTATTATGGGCCCAAACCGGAACTCGACTGCCACACCTACACTATTCCCTTTTTTCCTTTTCGATCTAATTCTCCTTCAATCCATTCAGCCATCCGTTCTACATCAACGTCATCCATCTGACCTAATACTTCATAAAAACTAGGATAAAAGTCATCTCGTTTTGTTAAACTGTTCTAGTTGCTTATAGGTTGCTTATCCAGATGGTAAGATCTTAATCTAAGAAGATATTTCAGTATGAATATATGATCAGAACTGCATTTATTTAGGGATAATTGCAGCAGCGGTACCAAACCTTTCATTTAGTAGCAGACTTTACCCAAACCTTTCATTTGTGTCACCCACAGTACCAAACCTTTCATTTTTGCCACCAACGATACCAAACATTTTAAAATGTCCGCAGCCGAAGTCCAAATTGATGATTTCTGTTAGTTTGACCGTTAGTTGACCAAATAATTGACTTTGACAATAATGTTGACTGATTTTAAAAGGTTATAAAATGGTAATTTTACATTTTTTTTAATAATAAAATAAGCAAAATCAAATAATTAAAATTAAAAATCCATTTCACCTTCTTCTTCTTCTTTTTCTTCTCCACCCACCCCCACCACAAATCTTCAAATCTGGGTTTGGAACTTCGAGAACGCTTCAACAAGCTCGAGAATGGAGTCCCCAGAACCGAATGTGCGCTCTACTGCAATGGCAATGGCTCTAAGGAACTCTGCTTGTGCATTTAGCGCAAAACTTCATCTTGATTGACCATGGAATAAAAAACCCAAAACTTCATCCGAAACAGTTCATCTTCTTCCCACCTCCCACACTTACCCCTACCTTCCCTCACCCAACCACAACCAAACGAACCAAAATCCACCCACCTCCACCGTGCCAACGATCGCAATCCACCCATACACAGGCTGCAATGACAACCACAAGCGCCCCCCAAATTAGCAGCAAGAAATGGACCTTACCAGAAACTTGCTTAGACATCATACAGAAAATCTCTAAGCCATTTTCAGTCTCTTATCTCTTCTTCTCCTCTTTGGTCAAGATAGTCTCTTCGGTAGACCATTTCAGCAGAAAATCCATATTTTTATCGAAGAGCTCCATTTCTGATCAGTTGTTAAGTACAAATCTCTAATCCGGCCAACGTAGATCTACATAGTTGGGCAATAGGTTTCTGAAGTCATGGATTCGAGGATTCGAAGAGGTTGATTTTCCAGATTTGCAGATTTGGGGTGGGTGGGGGTGGCTGGAGAAGAAGAAGATGGAATGGGTTTTTAATTTTAATTATTTGATTTTGGTTATTTTATTATTAAAAATGTAAAATTACCATTTTAACCTTTTAAAATCAGTCAACATTATTGTCAGAGTCAATTATTTGGTCAACTAACGGTCAAACTAACATAAACCATCCATTTGGACTTCAGCTGCGGACATTTTGAAAGGTTTGGTACTGTTGGCGTAAAAAATAAAAGGTTTGGTACTGTGGATGGCACAAATGAAAAGTTTGGGCAAAGTCTGCTACTAAATGAAATGTTTGGTACCGCTACTGCAATTATCCATTTTATTTATTTTCACCAGGATAGAACTCTTTCTGATATGTTGGTTCAATACCAAAAACGTTAACTAAAAGAGAGCAATGTAGATCAAAAGACGACAGTCCAAGAACTTACTATGTGGTCATGGTCTGGTGGTGCATAAATACCCGTTGTTATTGTAGTTCTCCTCCGGGTATCATTTGAAGGGGCATCAGATATTTTCTTGAATCCAGTTGGAACAACAATTACAGGCAAGCCTACAAGATTGCCCATGCAAACCCGTTCCCAGTCGGTTGCATTTCCAATGAATGCATTTACTTTGAAACTCTCTTTTACTTCTTGTATTAGTTTTCCTCGCGTTCTCTGTGCCTACAAACAGAAATTCACCATTTCAGTGCTCCACAAAGAACTCAAGCTTATAGGATCCCGAAATAGCAGTAGCCACATATTTGAATCTCAATCAACAAGTTCAAAATGTAAAATGTATTTAGAGCGTGCTATTAGTTTGCATCGAAATTTTGCTACGTTCCCTTTTGTTTTGACATGTGAATGAGCCAAGAGTTTGGTTGAGAAAGATCTATTATAGGATCATATCGGGATTGGCTCCACATGTTTGAAAACAGTGGGCGCTTGATTACTAAAACATTAAAACAAATACAAGATTTGAAAAGAATAAAATTTTGTAGTCTATATGACTTACTTGAATATAATCTACGGCAGATACCACTCGTGCTCGGCGAAGTTCAACAGGCCACTGATCTTGAGCTTCATAATCATCATCCTGGTGAGACCGCTGCCACTCATCGAAGTGAGCCAACATATCTACGTTCATCGTAAAATTCAAGATTCCTTGAACAGATTCCACAGTATAATTCAGTTTAAATGGAACCATATTAACACCCTTTGAACGAAGCACCTTTACAACCTGTATTAGCCATCGTGGAAAAGATTCATGTATATATGGTGTCACATTTACAGAGAAATTGTACTCAATTATCATATAAACACTTACATCCATCTCAGCATCTTCAAGATATCCGACAGTTAGCTTTGTTATATCAACAGCAAATGGATCAGTAAGAGGGATGTCCCGGGATGACAGATCATCTGGATCCTTACCTCGGATGTAATCCAGAACAATTGCGCAATCTGCAGCACTTCTACAGAAAGGGCCGAGTTTATCCTGTCAAATTGGTAGGATCTAAATTTCACGAGTAAGTCAAAATAGGAAAATTGCATTTCGGAAAGAGAGGATTGCTACCAAGCTCTCAGATAAGCTCATTACGCCAGTTCTACCAACAGTTCCAAAAGTTGGACGCAATGCAGTCACGCCACAACGGGCAGCAGGATAAGTCATAGAACCGGCAGTTTCTGAACCAATTGCAAATGGAACCATACCTTGAAGAGAAAAATTCATTGACTAAGCCATCTTTCATATGCTTAAATATGCATCCGAGAGAGCTTCAAGTAAGCTTATCCTTTTTGGGAAAAAGCTCCGGTAAACTTATTTTAAATATAAATAATGTTTTGTAGAAAGTAAAAGGTTGAGATACAAAATCTTTTTTTTTTCAACATTTTTAACATGAAAGATAACAAGAGTTATTGGAAAACAGACGAGTAGTTCATTAAAAATTTCATCAAAATAAACGACGACACACCGGCAGAGGTGCAGGCCGCTGGCCCAGCTGATGAACCCGTGGAGTATTCCTCAATATTCCATGGGTTTCTTGTTCTACCCCCAAACCAAATGTCATCATATGCTAGTGAACCCGTCACAAGCTTTCCAACAAGAACTGCCCCAGAAGACTTAAGCCTGCATTAGGTATCATCATAAACTGGAAAAGTGGTATATGCTAATCTAAATTATCTAATAATTTTCTTATTAGCTAAATACCTTTTATACACCCAAGCTTCAATGTCAAGGACTTGATCTTTAAAAGATTTAGAGCCCCAAGTTGTCTTGTATTGGGGTACGGCGATAATATCCTTAAGCCCATATGGAATTCCATGAAGAGGACCTGTATAGAGGAGAAGTCCAATATCTACTCATAAGTTTGCCTTGCCTAATTATGAATGAAGGTAACGAAAAACACGAAGCAAGAACTGAAAAGGAGATGGGAAACAATTGAGATCCACATTAAATTAGAAAAGCCCAATAAATCTGTGAAACAAATAATTCCACACATGCCTCACCACCAAGAAATACCATATGAGCAAGTCAGGCTAAGCTAAACAGTTTGCTTATAAGCAAAAAAAGGGAACTACCCAAATAAGTTCCTTGTGCTAGTAGTTGATCAGCTTGTTTTGCTTGCTTGTAAGCCAATTCTTCCGTAATAGTGACAACAGATTCAAGGACGGGGCCGTATCTTCAGTAATCCATCAAATGATTAAACAGGAATCAAATCTCGCGACGAAAATTGAAGAGTAATTTCATTGATGATGAGTTCATGATACCTCTTTAGTCTTTTTAGAAAGATCCCAGTAAGCTCCTCAGATGTAATTACTTTACTCCTAATAAGTTGTCCAAGTTCAAGAATCTGATCCAACAGCATAACACAGAGTTGGTAATGATACATCAGACACGTGATCGATTTTAGATTCCCAACTTTCAGCTTAATTTACAGAAATAGTAGAGTCTCACACTCATGAAGGCAATATCTTTGTCGCTTTCGTGTCTTTGTACACCAGATAGAGCAGGATAATTGAATCGTTTACTTGCATTTTGTGCATGATCAATGTTCCATGCAGAAGTGAAAACCAAATAAGACGGATTCTCTAATCCTCCATTAACGGGAGCAACTAATTTTCGATTGGCTCGGGTAATAGGAATGTTAAGTTCCTTGACACCCTTTTCAATCTCCAGCATCTACAGGCCAACATAAGAGCGCAGTTTCATTTCACTTTAAATATCACTCACCATAAATCTAAAGAAATACAATAAAACAATGACTATTCAATATAAAAAAGGAATACCTTAGTATCGTTGAAAATGTCTGCATCCAACAACCTGAATCCAGTACGTAGGCACTCATAATTTATCTTTTCCGAGTGTTCATTATGGTTATTGGGATCCAACTTCGCACTGTCCTGGTCAAATTATGCAAGAGAGGATCACCAAGTCGCACGCAAGAAAATGGAAAGCATTTCAACTATAATTATCCTTGATTCAATGTACATTACCTGGACATAATCATCCGGTAATGAACCCAGACTACCGGAAACATCATTTTCCAGATTTTTTTATATGTACTAACTTGTTTTACAAATGTCAGATTGTATCTTTTGGGATTCAAGGTGCAATAAAATCAATTTTAAAATCAGTTTTCCTTCTTATAAATTGTATTAGAATCCTGAAACTATGCACTTATAAATACATCAATTCCCTGATGACAGAAATGCAAATAGTTCTGTGACATTATAAGGGCCAAACATCTTCATTATATTTTACTACCCACAAAAGCAGGAAAAATCATGCTTCTAAGCGGCCAAACATCTTCATTGACATTATAAAGGCCTGTTTGGAGGTTCTACTTCTACATTGTTTCGTGTACAAGTGCTTCCTCAATCCTCAGGAAGTCGACTTCCTCGTACACCTCTTCTAATTTGACTTTCAGAACCCAAACAGGCCCTAATTCAGTTTTTTCCCATTTATGATTTATCCGACTTCAGTAAAATACAACAGTAACAACACGGTAATTCAAAACTAATACAATATTAACTCAAGAGAACAGTACAGTACCATGTAGGCAGTGGAATTTGAAGCGAGAATCCGATTCATCTGTGGTGGATTCGAGGAAGAAGTGCAGGTCAAGAACAGACAGATTGAAGTAAGTACGAGGAAAACACACAGCTTTCCACGTGTCAAATTGAGGAGCTTCATGGGACACATGTTGTCCCTGCTGGGTTGCCAGCCGCTGCAATAGCTTGCCGTCGCAGATGTCTGAATTTCTCGATTTTTGTGATTAAGGATATAGCCGCTACATTGTCAGTCTTTCATCTTATGATAAGAATCGGGTGGTCCGTCAAGTTGAAGCAATATTTTATTTAACAATCATGCTTCATGCACAGGTGAACTCTCACAGATCACTCGCACAAGGCGTGGGGGTAATTTTTTTATTTTTTTTTTGAGGGACCCACCTCATGTGAGAGGGTATAGGGGTTGACACCCTGCACATTTTGCTTAATTCATGGATGACAGCAAACTGATCCTAATTCTTTAGAGATTTGTTATAAATACAGGTTCAATGACCAACACTTGACATATTTTCAAACAAATGGACACTTGGTGAATTCTTATTGGATATTAAAAAAATTAATACAAAACATTGCAAATCAGGGCTGACATTTCAGCCCCTGGAACAGGCTCCTGTCACTAAGCCTGTTCATTTGGCTTTTTCCAATTCTTTATCCAAATGTGGGGACAGTGGTCCCTTTTGAGAATTTGACGCAAATGGTCATTAATCTTTATCTTTAGTGTGCAAATGATCCCTAACATTTATGTATTGTCATAAACATCCTTAATTTATGTGATTTGGGGGCACAATTGGTCAATTCGCCTGAGTCCCTATTTGATATAGTTTAAAATTAGATTCTTAGTCCCTATTTGGTGGGAATTAAAAGTCAGATTTTTAGAAAATTGTGATAGAAGTTAATGAAATGCGTGGTTGAAAAGTTGTGGGATCCATAAAATATGTGGTTAAAATTAATTGTTAATTTTGAATTAAATTAAAATCTAGATTTTAATTGGTACCAAACTAATAAATTTTAATAAAATATATGATTGAAAAATTGGGAATTTAATTAAATATGTTGTTAAAATTAATTATTCACTTTTTATGGCATTCAACAAATCCTTTTTTTTTTTAATATTTAATTTATAAATTTCGTCTCCATTCTTTAAAACTCATTTTTTTAATCATTTCAACCACACATTTCATGAGA
>CAIGRT010073686.1:0-10683 GCA_903798405.1 Fraxinus platypoda | reverse complement strand
TGTATAAAATACACTTATCACATTGATGAAGACTAGTTCTACATAAAAGAAAGAGGTTGTAGCCTCCTCAACCTCGCTATTAAATCTAACACTATTAACATCTTGCTCTGAAGTCTTGTTTTGACTTTTGAGCATCAGATTGATTAGACATGTTAGTTGTTTTCTTAACAACTTTGCCAAGGTTTGGAGAAGTAATCCTTAAACAAAAGATAGAGATGTCAATCTCGGCCCTTAAAGCCACGAGCTCNTAAAGCCACGAGCTCGGCTCGTGGCTCATGGAGAAACGAGCCACGAGCCGAGCCAGCTCGTTAATTTTTTTTTTTTTAGCTTTTCTTAGTTTTTTTTTTTCACGAGCCCACGAGCGCTCGCCACCCTAACGAGTCGAGCTCGGGCTCGTCAAAAGAGCGGCTCGTGGGTTGCTACAGTACGAGCCGAGCGACCGAGCAGACGAGCCGCTCGGCTCGATTGCCATCATTAGCTAAAGATGATACCTTTCAAGGTTTGGAGGAAGATGAACAAACATTATTTTTTTCATTTATTTAAATCTAAAGGTATAATCAAGGCCGGCCCTAAGATATTCGAGGCCCTAGACGACAAATTATTACAAAACTCTTAAATATAATTTTCTATAAACGTATTGATCTCTTTAGTATCATTCATGTTCTATTCAAATTATTTTTTTATATTATTTTTGAAAAATTAAATAAGCCATTTTGAAATAAATAACTTATTTTTAATTTTCATAAAAAAAAAATTTTAATTTTTTTTTAAAAAAATTATAAGCTTACTAAAAAACTATAGGAGAATTTTTTTTTTTTTTTTTAAATTAAACTCATTAAGGGTGCAAGTGTCCAAGTGTTTTGGACCTCTTATTTAGTCCATTGTGTTATTTAATCATGTCTTTTAATTGGAATAAAAGACCTAACTCAAAAAAGAAATGAACTTTTTTTTTTTTGAATTTTTGGGCTTTAAAATTTTTGAGGCGGTGAGGCCCTTCAAGAATTGAGGCCCAAGGCAATGGCCTTGGTTGCCTTGGGCCTGGGGCCGGGGCCGGCCCTGGGTATAATCGTCTTTCTATCGGAAAACTTGACTTTTTAACAGTTAATCTGACTGAAAATGAAGGAAATGACGAATTTGACACTCAAACATTTGGATAGGAATGTGACGGTTAAAATTAAAACTATAGATCTAATTCCATAGAAGAGTCATACGTTAAGGGCCAATAGGCTGATAAGAAAATTTGGAAACAAGAAGCCTTATTACCCAGAAGAATTCTGGCATAGTCCAAAACATGCAAACTAAATGCATGTGTCTATGACTTTCAAATAATTAATCTTTCTATTTCTTGAAAGTAATAGACACATCAAAATGGGAAAGTTCATAAATGGATTCTACTGCATTACTATATCATTTTCAGAACTAAGAAGTTGCCAAATGTCCTTGTCAAGAGAAAAGTCATTCCAGAAATGGTCTTCTTCCTGCAATTCTAAAGATATTGCATCGGATCTTGGCTTAGTTTCTCCATCAATTTTGACATAATCGAGCAAGTTACTCCACCATTGGGTGCATTCATCTTCTACTGGTTTTGATGATGATGATGATGGAGATAGATTTTCTGAATTTTGATCAGTTATCAAAATATTTGGTTCGATTGTTATGTTTTCTCTCGACGAAAAGGGTGCAATTCTTTTGAAGGTCCTAGGTCGAGGTTTCAAGATTGTGGCTTTGGTGGTTTTCTGGGTTTTGCTCTTCCCTTCTTCTCGAGCCAATACCTTCTTCTGAAGACGACTGTTCCAATGGTTTTTCACATCGTTGGCCGTTCTTCTGAGGAGTCTACCGGAAATCAATGACCATCTGCATCAACATGGAGAGGCGTAGGCCATTAGAAGTCGAGCTTAAACTTTTAGGACATGTTTAATATGTAGTACTCTCAAGATTGGACATCACAATACACAATATGTTTAATTTTTTTCTTAGTTCACGTTCAGTAATTGTGCTTAAAAATAAGTGAAATCACTTTTAAATTACTTATTTTGCAAAATATGAGTTATAAAGTTAATTTACCAAGAAACATACATTTTAGAAAATAATTTTTAAACACAATCAAACATGCTATGGAACTTATAAGTTGGAAATACTACATGCCGACATGATTTAGATGCCTACGTGTCTTGGAATCAGGGGTGGACCCAAGATTATTGTCCCCACTGGACCCTTAATAGGTCCGCCCTTGCTTAGAAATGCTCCAAAGGTTGACAGATGCATACACATTTCTCATTTGACAATAATTGAAAATATTCCCGCACCGATACATTTGTATGAGCTACGGGCCATATGATGGGACTAGTAAGTACAAGTGTGTAAGAAAATGCTATAAAACTATCGACCGGACAAACCAAACAGACAAATGATTTTATGATATAAATCATTAATTTTATCGAGAAGCAAATAAAGTAGCGGATGGTAACTCGGCTTTTTTTGATTCTAGTGGTAGTTTTTCTAGGCGTACTTTTGATTGTATTAGACTTGATAGTATTGGTACTCCTTCTTTCAGATTCTAGTTAGTTTTAATTGTTGGTTGTATTGTAAGTTTGAGTATCACGGAATTCCTCTGCCATAAATGCTGGTTCATTAATAAAGTTTCAGAGGTAAAAAAAAAAAAAGAAAGAAAGGCTTGCCTGTTGCCTAAAAGCTTATGAAGCCTTATAATGAGATCATCTTCATCCGGTGTAAAGTCGCCTCTTTTGATATTTGGCTTCAGATAGTTTAACCACCTGAGCCTACAACTCTTCCTACATCTGTTCAACCCTACAAAAATCAAACACAAAATCTTCAAAACGAAGTCCCAAAAATATATATTATCTCCTCCAGTTTTGGTCTGTGATTGCACGCGTGCTTTTTTGTACGTGGTGGCATGTATACTGAGGCTATACATACCTGCATTGATAGGAACTTGATGCCATTTCCCTTCTCCATACTTTTCAATGCATTTCCTGAGAAGTTTATCTTCTTCTTCAGTCCATGCACCTTTTCTCAATCCAACTGGAGCACTCACCATAATATACGTGATATTTTGTATAAAATCTTCAATACAAATAAGCACGTGTAAATCTATAGGATACAATCAAACCGAAAGCTCAAAAAGTTTCCTTTTATGGTGTCTCTTTAGCAATATATATAGGGGAAATTTTCCAGAGTATAAGACTTACATATATATTTATGTGGTGTGCATTTCTAACAACCAATTTCATAAACGTGGAGTTTGGAGATTCATTAAATATTAAATTTATTTAAACATTTTTTGTAGAGAAATATAGTTGGTTGGAATTTATGACCTGTTTGGCACGACATTTGAAAAGTCAAAAGTTACTTCTAAAACTAAGAAGTTGAAAGTGTTTTACTTGACTAGAAGAGTTTTAGCGGCCGTTGGGCTAAGTTAGCTTCGGGCTTGTCCAGCGTGACTTTTTCTTTTCCTTTTCCTTCTCATGGAAAAGCTTTTGTAGAAAGTTCTGTTAATTTTTGTTTGAAAATTAATTTTTAAAAGAACTTCCTAAATCAGAAGAGCTTTTAGAAGAAATCACATTGGACCAGCTTTATCTGAAAACTCTTTTAACTAGAAGAAGCAATTTCATAAAATTAGTCAAATGAGTCCAAAAGCTGTATTTGAATCTCAAAAACTACTTTCAACTTTTCAAAAGTCATGTCAAACGGACTTTTCCTTGAGAAGCTCTTCTACGAGATGTAAAATCAAAAGCAGACACCCTTTCGAGAGTGTCCATAATAGGTAGAACTTTAGGTTATTGTCCAAGTCGGATATTATTGAGAAGCTATTATTTGGTGAGAAGCATGAGTTATTAACATTAATGAGGCAATGGAGAGGAAATAATGGAGAAGCTGCATTTATTGTTGCTAAATAAATGCAGGTCTTAAACAAAGGGATTGAAGAGTTATAATAAATTGAATTATATGATTGAAGAGTTGAGTAATGTTTGAAATGAGGTGATTATTGATCGATAGTTAACACGCTCAAAACATTGTTGGGTGATTAATTTGAATGAGTCTTCAAAGTGCAGATATTTAAATTTAACCATATCCATTTAAAGAATGTGGGAACGTGCACATGTCACATGGCTTGCAATTGTAACTTGGCTAGCAACTAGTGATCTACGAGGGTGGCTCACGACAAGTGCGCCCCAGGCAGGTCGAAAAATATTTTTGGAACTTTTTGTTGAATAATTCAAGAAAATAGTTTATGTTTTTCTCTCTAAAAATTTATTTTCGTCTTGAGCAACTTGTGTTTGGATCAGCATGTAACGTTTTATATATACTTTAGACACAAGTAAGGAAAAGTTTAAAATGCAAAACTACGAAACCCTGAGAAAGAGGTTCTTATAATTTAATTTGGAATGTTAACAATTTATTGTTATTATTATTTTTTTATTTTTGACAATTTCGTCCACTTCATTCATTCTTTTTTTCCTTTTTCCAACCGCTCGATTTTTTTTATTAAGTATTTTACATTCAAGCATCCTAGATTCACAATTATATGGTCAATACGTGGATGATATTTTGTTTAAGATTGACTAAACTTGTGTACCACGTAACTTGTGATACTTTCACGATCTATAACTGAAAAGAATTTCATCGAAAGAGTAGGACTGTTATGAAATAGTTTGACTGAGTATTAACTAGGGTAACTAAATATGTGTACATATGAGCCAGAAAGAATTATTTATAGAGTTGTAAGGTGACTTACTAGGGATGGAGTTCTTCTTCCCATTTGGTGGAGCGCAATTTCTTGTTAGTGGGATTATGGCAAAAGCCTTAGAATGTTAAATATGGTTTTGTTACAAACATCTTGCAGCCTGAGTTCTTGATCTCGCTATCATGGTGTCATGATGATCAAGCACAATTTTGAATTGAGGCTACCCTCCTCTAAAGCTCAACATTGACCTTCTCTCTCATTTTACTCAACTTTCATATGGCTTAGTAATTTTTCCAAGTAGATTTAAATCAACATTTTTATATGACCCTATAATATCTCTATAAATGATATGAGAATGTAAAACACATGAAAAACTAGAACATTCAATCAAGGATCACACAAATAATAGTTGTATCTCTATTGTATATTGGACTTTACGATGATAGCTAATATGTGCTATTAACCCTATTCGGCCTCTCAGCCTAAATATGAGTAACTAATTAAATCAAAAGGTGATCCAGTATTTGAAAGCATTAGATAAATAGCAATCATTATCAAACAAGCGCTTAATGTCCGAAGCGTGCTATTAAGATTAAAGCTTCAAAATCAAGGTTTTATTGTCATCGAAGTATAGAAAACTTAGCCGAACATAGCTGAGTTACAAAAATCCATATTGAAATTTGAATATGTTACCTAGAATTAAAATAAGTGAAGAAAAATATAAGACATGGCTTGAACTCTCGAATCTCTTCAAAAGAACTTGAATTCTCTTCTTTCTTCTTCTTGCTTCCGACGCAAGAAATTCTTGAATTGATGTTGTCTTTAAGAGAAATTGTCATGTTTTTGTCTCCGAAATTTGCCGACTCCTCTCGTTTTCTTCTTCTTAATTATCAATTTACTCAGGTTTTCATCCTGAAACACAAAAACATACCGAAAATCAATAGAAATTCAATTTGAAATGCTAACGGAAGGATAAGGGTAAAGTTCAACTCTTCTACATTGCCTCAACATTTTCACGGCTTGGGCCCCTTGAGCTCTTCCATCGATGCTTAATCGACCTGAATCTAGGGGTGTCAATTTGGCTCGCCGCTCAGAAGAACCCAGCTCGAGCCAGCCCGTGTGGCTCGACCATTCTTGACTCGTGATGAGTCGAGCCTTTAAAAAAATCAAATCAATAGCTGCCTGCTATTGAAAGCAACTACTACAGCCGCCTATTGTCTTGTTAAAAAAGTAAAAATCGCGAGCCGACAAGGACGTCGGGCAAAAAAAAAAAAAAAACCCCGGGACTATTTTTACTCGAGTCGAACCGAGTCGGAGCTTTGAATTTCGACTCGGCTCGTTAACATCTCTACCTCAATCTGTTTTTTCTTTAATGTGATGCAAGGTAGCATGTACGAAAACGTCTTAACTTGTAATTTACTAGTAACCTTTTAGCTCTAATTGATTCACTCAGAAAAGACCAAAAAATTAGCTCTTGGACGCACATTGATTCATGCTAAATATCGAGAATTTAGATTCATTTATTTATATACACCGAAAATAAGACATGTAATTGATAACACTCAATTTTTCCATCTCATAAGTCTTGATGCAGTACTTAATCATAATTAGTAGTTTCCTATTACAATTGTGATTTATTTTTTCTAATTTTCTTTTCTAGTTATAATATGTTTTATCTTTTTATTCTTATTTTTAGTTTATAATAGGATTTCTAATTTTTTAATTGACTAGAACATAATTTCTAATTTCTTTTAAATTCTGATTTTATTAGTTCTTTATTTTAGTTTCCTAATATTAGTAGAAGTAGAGAATTATCTTACCTATAAATATAGAGATATTGTACACTTTTGATCACATCAATTATTATTCAATATATGCAAATCAAGATTATTTCAATATCGTTCTTATTTATTACATAATTCATATTATAAGAATTTCACAAACGCTTCCACACCACCACCACCTCTGTTCTCAAAGACGTATGGTCTTATTCATAAAATGCTATGGAATTCAATTAGAAGTAAATCTCACTATTTTTATTTTTATGGTAAAATCCTAAACTAAAATATTAATGTGAAAAATACCATAAGCAAACCCATTGAAATGAAAAAACAAAAATATAAAATTACAATAGGAATATCAAAAATAAAATACTATTAAGCTTCTATTTGAACGTCATTTTCTAAAAACTCTTTTTTAATCACATTTTTTTAATAAAATAATTTTACACATAAATTTAAAATTTTATCCTACTTTTAAACAACACATATCCCACAAAAAATGGGTATTCTAAAATTTATTTCCTAAAATATAGAGCTAAAATGGAGCCTAAAGTAGTCCCTAAACATGGGTTCTTGTTCTCAAAGTAACGTGACTCCCCATATAGGGTATGGCAGTTTCTAAAATTGAAGTCGCGAGGGTCCCATACGGCCAACATACTTAGCTGTTATGTATCAAATCAAATATAAGATACTTGGAAGGAAGAAAAATTGGCCACGAAAAGGGTTCTATTACCATGCATATTGGCTGGTAAATTATTAGGACACAACAAAGGTATTGAACTTCTGATTGGCCAGACAGTACACAGATGCAGCAAAAGCATTAGCTGCTCCAGTATTATTTCGCAAAAGAACAAATTAACAGCAGACGAATTGCTCATTCACACGTGCATGGAGTCAAGGCATTTAAGCAAGGATCGTATTAAGATCTGTTGGAATTAATGCTTCCACGCAAGGGGTTAGAAAAGAAACAAAAATACATAATCAAGAAAAACCATAATAAAAATTGAAGGCTCAAACACGTAATCGTTATTTTCAAACGATATTTGCCCTCTCTCGAATTGAATTTGATGCTTAAAGGAACTCTTGGCAAATGGTTTGAAAGATTTATCAAGTCTTAAAAAAGAATAAATACTTAAACACTAGTGTAATTCTTTCAAAACTTAAGAACACAAAACTAGAATTTTGAATATGAAAGAAGAGAGTTTTTAATCTTTTCTCTTTTTGGAATGGAATATGATATCTCAAAAATTGGTTTTCAATTATTTTGTATTGATCATTAGACATCTATTTATAGATTTCAATCAATACTACATGAAATGGTGCTAAACATGATGAAGAGTAGCGATTTTCCATCCAAAAAGCACTAGATTTCAGTTTGAAAAAAATCAACCAACAACTTGTTTTTAACTCTATGCGGCCGCATAAAACAAACCTATGTGGCCGCACAAGGTGTTCAATGGCAGGGCGTACAAGCCCTACAAGCCAACATGCGACCGCATGCCTTCATGGTCTATGCGATCGCTTAGGCCAAAGTTTTGGCCCTCAATTCCATTTTTCGTTTCACACTTTTTATTGATTTTTGAACATCAATTTCAACAAGATCTTAGTTAAGTTCAGTTTTCAATCTCACTATTGTGTGAAGAATTGGGTTGAGTATTTTGTTTATTCCTGTCAAAAGATAAATTTTGTATGCCCTGCAAGCCAACATGCGACCGCATGCCTTCATGGTCTATGCGATCGTATAGGCGAAAGTTTTGGTCCTCAATTTCATTTTTTGTTCCACACATTTTTTATTGATTTTTGAACAGCAATTTCAACAAGATCTCAGTTAAGTTCAGTTTTCAATCTCACTGTTGCGTGAAGAAATGGGTTGAGTATTTTGTTTATTCCCGTCAAGAGATAAATTTTGTATCTAATCGCTGTCATAAAATATGATTATCTTATTGTGTTATCTCAAGAAGGGAAGAGAGAGTTTGTTTCCAGTATGAAAATCATGATCTTTCAATTATTTTACCTTGGATATATTATTTTGTTTTCAATAAGGCAGAAATTTCTCAATCAAATGTATTTTCTTTGAATATGATTCAGCTTTGAGCAATTTAATGCAAAATAATAATAATAATAATAATAATTTATTGTTATTATTTTTCATTGGATGCAATAACAATAACAAGATATTATTTGACAGTTTCTGAAAATGTCCCCTTCCTAGTTTGTAGCTTAGAATGGTAGATATGAAATCTTAAAGTACAAAAAGATAATAATGACTGATCGATTAACAGTGTTGCAATCATTGTAAATATATTTATTTGAATTAAGTTATGAGTAACAGTAATTAAGCATGAATAAGTATTATTAAAAAATATTAAACATTTTTTTTGAGGTTTTCAAGCAATTTGATGGGCGCATTTTCAATTGTGGTGTAAAATTAGGTGTAAATTGGTATCTCCAAAACCATTTTTCCAGCCTCATCTACATTACGGTGGATATCTAAATTCAAATTTTACTCTAATGGAAAGATCCAAACCACTTTTTGCCTCTTGCGGATGTAAATTTACATCTATTTTTACATTTTTTGTCGAAAAATACAATTTCCATTTCCTTTGCACCTCTCTATTGAAGATGTTTTCGTCCACTTTTGAGATTTAAATCACAATTTAGATCCAATTTACACAACGATTCAAGATGCTCGATATAGAAAAATAATATTCCGTGTACATCAATATTATTAAAGAGATGTATAAAAAGCATTTAAATTGTGAAATTGAGCGAGAGCAACACTAGCTAGGAAATTTCCAAATTAGAATAGTATTGCCCTTGCAATCAAGGGTCCACTCCAATTTTGATTTATACTTTGATGATTAAAAATTATTATTGGAGTTTTCTCTTGAAATGTCAATCCATGTAAAAAGAAGTATTTACACCTTTACATTTTGAATATTCTTTGTATATTCAGGTTGCGCAAAGTCTTTCCCTTAACATTATCCTTAATATGGCAGCTCATTTAAGAACTTGAGAGTCAAAAAATTCATGTGTGTTTCATATGGATCGAATTGGTCTTTTTTTTTTTTTTGCCATCCCTTATAGTCTTATAGTAAGTACGAGATAATTGTCCCAATGATCACTGAACTTTTGTCCATGCCTTCGATTGTTCGGTGAAGTTTAAAATGTCAAGTTTTGACCACTAAAATTATCAAAACGTTCGACGATACTTACTGCCTTAACATCCGTTCAAAATCTTCAACGGAATTAGTGACGTGGCTAACGGAATGCATATGTGGCACCCAATCACGTCGTTAACAAATTGTCTCGTCTTCGATTGCTCACTAAACTTATAAAAATGACATCCCCATGTTCGTTAAAAAATATGTATTGCAATCACACGAATCGCTTAAAAGTAATAAAATGGACAAACGAGTCTGGAATGTTGATCTCATGAAAAATGATTACTCAATTACACAATATTTTTAACATATTTTTGTAGAATTTCAAGCTATTTTCATCATTTGAAAAATTCAAATTTATTGCATGTTTCATTGTTAAAATTAAATTAATATTTGATTTTTACAATGAAACACACAATAAATTTAATTAAAATTTGGATTTTAATAAATTTGATTCAATAGATTTTATAACGAAACACACAATAAATTTGAATTTTTCAAGTGATGAAAATAGTTTAAAATTGTACAAATTATGTTAAAATTAAATTTAACTATTATGCAATTGAGTAATCATTTCTCGTGGAATCGATAATTTATACTCATTTGTTCACTTTATTACTTTTACGCCACCCGTGGGATTGTGAGACATATTTTTTAATGAACAATAATTTGACGTCATTTTTATAAATTTAGTGGCTAAAATTTGACCACCTTAAAGCTAATTGAGCAATTGTAGACGTTTTTAAAAGTTTAGTGAGCAATCGAAAACGTGACAATTTGTTAACGGCGTGACATGGCGCTACACATGCATTCCGTTAGCCACATCACTAATTCCATTAAATATTTTGAACGGATGTTAAAGTAGTGAGTAAGGTCCAACGTTTTGATAAGTTTAGTTGCCAAAACTCGACATTTTAAATTTTAGTAAGTAATTGAAGACATAGATATAAGTTTATTGAGCAATTGCAGACTTTTTTAAAAGTTTATTGAGCAATCGAAGACGTTTTTCAAAGTTTAGTGAGCAATCGAAGAC
>CAIGRT010073685.1:0-13869 GCA_903798405.1 Fraxinus platypoda | reverse complement strand
ATTTGGCATTTATCAATTAAGTCAACACACATAATTAATTACTTTTGGACGAATGTTCCAAAAAGATGCTTAAGAATTTTAATCATACTATTATTTATCCAACAGAAAGAAATTGTCTTAGTAATTAAGTAAACTGATAATTTACAAAAACGATAAAGATACACTTTTGAAATATATATATATATTTCATATTACTTGTTAGGACGACATTTGGATGACCTAAGTTTAAGTTTGAATAAAATTAATTATATAAAAAAAAAAATAAGTTTATTTGGTNATAATTTACAAAAACGATAAAGATACACTTTTGAAATATATATATATATTTCATATTACTTGTTAGGACGACATTTGGATGACCTAAGTTTAAGTTTGAATAAAATTAATTATATAAAAAAAAAAATAAGTTTATTTGGTCAACGTTTGGTGGGTTTATAATGTTGTCTTTAAATCAAGAAAATGTATCCATCAACAAATAAAATAATTTTTTTTATTTGAATTCTTTATTTATTCAAATTCTGGCATGGGGTTGTTGATTAATGTTAACTTGTGAATTGTGAATATACCAATTGGTCCAACTTGTTATTTGTTTTTCGGGAGAGAGAAGATAATGAGAAAGTGAAATTGTACCTACAATTACACACACAATGTTTTATACGTATTAATTTATCCTTTGACATATTCTCCTTCAATGTTTAAATCTTATTAAAAATGTTTGTGCATTCACTTATTAATATCAAGCTTCACATAATTAATTCAGTCCTTATTTTAAATTGATTAATTGAAAAACATTTTTCTCACACTTATTTTCAACTACACATTCTTAAAAAAAAAATTATTTTTCAAATATTCCCATATGATCATTTTCCTACTTCTTAACCCCACAAATTTTTTTTTTTTTTTTTAAAATTACTTTTAAACAAGATCTAAATGGTTAATCTCTCACTCACTCTCTCGCTCTCTCTAATCAAATTATAATGAAATTTCTACATTAGTGTTTCATTTTAAATTTGGAAGAGATATCGAATCCTATGCGAACACTGACACGACAAAGAGAATGAATGAAAATCCAGAACTTTGAGAGGAGGGAAAGAAGGGATAAACTATTATTTAATCCAATCATTGACTCCGCTTTGAACATCTTCATCTAGTATCTTGTATATGGTTAGAAAGTGTTGCGACTTGCGAGGACCGTTAAATTTACTTCTAATGTTCCCCGTAAATTCTAATGAAATTTCTAGCTCAGAGTTTGGCGGGTAATGTTTACATTTCTAGAACTCGTTCAATAGATTTGCAATGAAAAATGAAAAAAAATAGTTCCCACTCTATTTGGCTCGTTCTTTACAAAGTCTACATGGGATAAATTCCAAGAACCCCTTATTATCAATATTCTGTAATTATGTACCTACCATATTCCTCAATAGTAAACTGCCTTGAATCTCATACATGACAGACTAAATTTATTTAATGATTGAGAATAAAGAATATGAATTCCCATTAAGAAAGTATCTTTAAATACACGAATGAACCCTAGAGTAAATGGAATATTTTTTTTCTGTAAAGATAGAGAAGCGCATAACTTAAAATTGAAGCAAGTCTCTAAGATATAAAATATCATTAATCTTATGAGATTTGACATATATACTACTAAAAGTTGAGAAATTGTATAAAAAAGGATAACTATGTGCCTTTTATGTCTGGAAATGGTATCGTCCGTACTTGTTTTAAGTCAGCATATATGCTTAGGCACTAAGAATAAGAGCTTAAGCAAAATAATTATTCTTCCTCTACACATTGTCAAAAACAAAAGCGATGCAAGTTGGGTGCCAAATGCAGTATATCACTGATATACTTCCAAACGAGTTTAGTAAGATTCTAACATAGATTCTAAGGAAGGGGCTTAGTTGATACATTACAAAGTAAACAATGTAATACTAAAAAAAATAAAAAAATCCATCATATAATGATTGGAAGAATTTTTAGTAATTAATGACGACTCTTTTTTTATAGTTTCCTCGACCGCTAACTTTTATGGACTTAGAAAATAATATGGCACTACCAAGTAGTCATTGTGAAAAACTAATAGACGTTTAGCCCTATTTGTTTCTGATTAAAATTTGATTTTAATTTCAAGTTAAAGTCAATAATTAATTTTAACCATGCATTTCATCAACTGTTATAAAATTCTACTAAAAATCTAATTTTAATCTGCATCAAACAAGGGCTAAACACTTTGATTTTTATC
The DNA here is from genome assembly GCA_903798405.1 of Fraxinus platypoda. Taxonomy (NCBI): domain Eukaryota; kingdom Viridiplantae; phylum Streptophyta; class Magnoliopsida; order Lamiales; family Oleaceae; genus Fraxinus; species Fraxinus platypoda. The sequence goes on along the minus strand of CAIGRT010073685.1, from coordinate 11,624 downwards.
AATGATGACTAAAAGCATCTTCAAGAGGTTTTTTTAAAAATAAAATGCTCTTTATTTTAAAGAGTCAATCCTTAAAATTATGATTCAATAGACTCTTCAAATTAACATTTTAAATCAAAGAGTGAATTTGATTCTTCAAATTTGGAAAGTCCGATCCACTATCTATAATTAAATACATTCAAAATATTTCAATTTTCAATGCTTCATATAGTGACCTAGCTAAATAGTATACATAAAAAAAAATGGAAAGAACTAATATAATAATTTGGAGGGAAGCTGGTGAAAATTTAAAATAAGGAAGAATAATAAATACATATTGAGAGTAGTAAAATTAAATTTTAAGGATAAAGAAGTTAAAAAAAATTTAAAAAATTACTCTCTAAATTTGTAGATGTTCTTTAAATTGTAAAATATGATATTTAATAATAGAGTGCTTAGAGATGCTCTAAGAGCATTTTCAGAAGACTTTCTATTTAAAATGAGTCATGCTATTTAGCCTCATTGAAGTTATAACCACAGTCCATGTGACATTAATTGATAAGTACAATTAAATGAATCATTTAATTTCATCTTTCATTTAGTTTACCACCTAATAGAACATAAACTAGAATAACCATAATGGAGCTAAATAACATTATTTTTTACAAGAGTATTTTATGTATAACATAGAGTGTCTTAAATTTAAATACTAATTTTTTTATACACTTCAATAATGTTATTTATTTTGGCTTTTCATTATGCTTTTTTCAAGAAATATTATTTATTTTATGTTATTTTGGCAATCAATTAGAATATTATTTGAATAATTTGAGAGGTAGAATATTGAAATTTATAGCTTATTAAATGCAATTGTTGAAATTTGTGGCTTATTGAAATTTGGAAGATGATTCGTATACGAGCATTGATTCGGCAATGATGCAGGTGTGGTGGAATTTATTCGATAGTCAATGAATGTTGTGTTAATTATGTTCATAAACTCTTATACCAATTGTTGAGAATTCGAGGATCGCGTATCGCTCGATACCACTTGATATGAAATCAACCATCGGATTGAGATGTTGAAATTATATGCACAATAATGATGTATTTGATCACAATTAAAAGAAGACAAGAAGACAAGAAATATGGCAAAAAAAATAGGAGATTTTATTACACCACAAATAATGAAGATAAAGAAATATTACAATGATTCTAAAGCTAGCAATAACTTTTCTCACACTTAAAAATTAAAATTGTATAAAATAACCTAATATTTATAGAGAACATGTAGAGGACGTCCAAATCCTCCTGGTAGAATTGTTAATGAAGTAGGATGCCAAAAAAACCAAGTTCAAAAAAGGAAAAATGAGAGAAAAATGCGAAAAATCGAAACGGCCCACCTCCTGGCGCAGCCGACGTTGCTGAGGCACTGGGCATTCTGTCCATTATTTTTTCTTTTCACTCAAAGTTGTTTTCTTCATCTCGAATTCTTTTTCAATTTCAATACCAATTTCCAACTCTCAATGGACTTTCAAAATAGAATTTCAACTTGACATAAGACTCCAATAACATTTCAAATTGAATTTTTTTTTATGTGCACTTCAATTAGAATTTTTCAATTACTTCAACAAGGAATTCAGGTCACACCCAAATTATAACAATCTTCACATTGACACGAATTCCACCAAGGAATGAACTGGCTTCTTCAACAATAATTAAAAAAAAATTAATTTCTCCAACAAAACANATGTGCACTTCAATTAGAATTTTTCAATTATTTCAACAAGAAATTCGGGGTCACACACAAATTCTAACAATGAACTCTAGGAAAGCAAAACATGCGGCTACACCATAGTTTTTCAAAGAGTTTGTTCGACATGAGCCAACATGAAACTCTTTGAAGTTGTTGCTTCTAAATGCCTACACTCTTTACAATGGAGTAAGTTGATTCTCTATTTTGAGAATTGTGGTAGTAGAAGAAAACGTTTACTAAAAATTTCTCAAATGGTGTGACCAAGAGAGCTGAATAGATGTGATTGTGGCAGACACATTATTCGATTTGGGACATATGGAAGAATTTCTATCTGAAGGTTTTGACCAATTCAAAATGGAGATGGTTAGGATTTGACTTATGATTGTTGTATATTAATAAGAGTTGTACTTTTATTATCCCAAATTGAATTTTACTTGGCTACATGTAATGGAATTGACAAGAATCGTATATCAAATAGAAATCAAAGGTTTTCTTCTTTGTCCCTATAAATAGATGTTACCTGTTTTATTCATCTCAATTCATGATATAGTCATGGATTCTCTTGTAGGATGAGATTTGGGATCCTTTATAGTCTCGTCCAGTGCATATTATGTATTTGTATTTCTCCATCTTCACAAAATTCACAATTTCAATTCTTTGTTCAGTTCAGCGTCCGAAAGATATCTACTAGAATTACAATAAATATTTAATTCAACTTAAGAAAATGTTATTCCAATCTCATTCGTGTAAATACATAAACTTCACAGCTTTGTTGAAAGGCAATTATCTCGCCAGCAAACATATCTGGACGAGATTAAATATAAGATTATCTGATTTTGTAATTATTGATTATCAGCATGAAGAATATATGGTCATGCGAGAGTGTATCACTTTGGAAATTTTAACAATTTCTCCAAGCGATAAAAATTGTGACCCCGATCTTCTTGATATTTCGATTTCAACTCATGACATACAAGTTAGCTTGGAATGAAAAATCTCTATTCACTATATTTTGAAATAGAAGGTCAAAAGGGTCATGGGAGGGGTGGAAGAAAGTTAGGGTTCGATCCCTCATTCTTATAAAGTCAGAGAAGGTTAATAGGTGATATATATTTCAACTTAAGAAATTGTTATTCCAATCTCATTTGTGTAAATACATAAACTTAACTTTGTGGTTTTGAACTTATTATTATTATTTTTTTCTCTCTTTTCATTTCAAACAAAGCAAAACATCCTATCTTTTTTAAACCTCAAAATATCTTAAAAAATGAAATATTGACAGAAGATGAGAAGAAATAAAGAAACCTTTTCTTCCTGTCCATTGACTTTTCATTTTGAGAAAGAAGCTGTGTGTGCCTCGATCACGTGAATGTACAGTAACAACCTCAGTCCTATGAAAAGCATAGATTAGTGAGTAGACAAATCACTAACGTGCTTTTTGGGAGTCTGGCCTAAACTCATTCTTTCATGTGCAAAGTTATGAAAAGCAGAGCCTGCCAACTATACAAGAATTTGACTATTGACCAAGAAAATCAATGTGAAATTGTGAAAGCTCACCGCAAAGCTGCCGCAGATTCACGCCTCCACGCCGCATGTGGCGGCATGTTGGTCGGGTTACCAATCCTCGCTGCCGCATGCATGCACCGATTCCCTTTTTTATTTGAGATAATTATATTTTCTATGCAGGTCAAGGATTATTTTATTTTAATTCAACTTGCAGTAACAAAGTATTTGTTTAGCAAGGTCCGTTGCGTCAGTGTCGCCTGTGATCACTAAGAGGCAAGTTTGGGTCACCGTATTAGACGGATAAAGATTAACGTAATCCTGTTCAATATTTGATGTCAATCCTCCTATTCATCTAATGACGTGGGTTTAGACTGGACTAGTAATGAAAAAAAATAAAAAATAAAAATAAATAAATAAATAAATATATATATATATATATATATATTAGTTGAATTAAAATACATAAATTTACTTATAAGTGAAAAGTGAAATTCACGAGTAAAAAGTAATAATTTTTTTTCATGATTTTTGTAAATTTCAATTTTTATACATTTTTTTAAACATAGCATTTCACGAAACGCCATATTAGGAAAATACATCCTAATCTACCTTAATACGATACCCTAATTATATACTTATTATTCATATCCATCTAATCTTATCCCTGAATCAATATGGTGTATCATGCACCATGAATGTATAATTGTTGAACTAAAATTAAATACAAAAAGTTAGCTTCAACTTTAAGGTCATGTTTGTTTTGGATTAAAATCAGATTTTTATCTAAGTCAAAGTCAAACAATCAATATTAATCATATCTTTCATGAGTCCCACAACTTTTCAACCACACATTTCAAAAACTTTTATTACAATCTACTAAAAATCTAATTTTAATCCCGACCAAACACTTACTTAAGTTGCAATCCAAATTTAGCACTATTAATTTAAGATCAACTATATGGTTAAGGATCTTTCAAACCAACTTGATTTCTTGATAGGTCTAGGTTTTGAACTAATTTACATAAAATCGTAATATTTCATAAAAAAGAGGATGCTTGTGTTACAATAGAAGCATCGTGAAAACTTTCGTACGTAAAAATTAAAGTGGATTTTTTAGAAATCTTTGTGTTACTCAATCTCACAAAGCTTTATTTTCATATTATTAGAGTTGTCAAATTCATTATTATTAGAAACTAAGAATAATGCTAATATCTAGCTAGCTAGACAACAATTAATGACGTATTATTGTATGCTTACGTATACTGTATAGATAGCGATACATTTTGGTCAAATTGATTATGGATCGAACGACTTCAAAAACTAAATAAACAATCAAGTTGTGTCTATTTTTTTGTGTATATGACAAAAGCAACAAACAAGTGAAATAATTTGGTATTAAAAACAAATAACTTGATAAAAATAAGAAAAGTTAATAGATAAACCCAAAGCAAGAAGTAGCAACTAGTGTATATAGTTTTGGAAGGGATAGACTGGTGTCTCAAGTTGTGGCAATTTCCTTTAGATATGGATAAAACCAAAAGAGAGCCGTCTCCCTTTGACCTAAATTAATAATAAAAAATTTCAATTAATTAAATTATTAGATTAATTTAAAATTTTTGTTTTTCTTTGAATTGTGGGCATAGATACTAACGTTAGTTAATGTTTAAGCTAAAACCCAAGTGTCTCGAAACAAACAGACAAATGCTAAGCAAAAACCAGCATTTAGAATCTTCAAAAGAGTACAAAAACTAGCATGATGAAATGTACAACAAATTTAAGAGAGTCTCCAACTCGAATGTAATTTTAATTTATTGAAATCGGAGGAAAAACCAATGCATAAGAATCCTAAATGTAAATGGAAAAGACGACTTAGGTACACTACTTGTAAAATTCATAAGTTTTTTCTTTCTCTATCGAATGTTAGAAAATATGGATCATATGTCGTCCATGTGGGGTGACCTAACCCACAAGACATCAAAAAGGTTGGAGGGAGTGATTTGAATTTGAAATTCAAATCCACAACTCCCCATTACCTCTCATAACTCACATAAAACCTTCAATTTTTTCGTCTAGCAAAGAAGAGAAGGGGAAGATGACAATAAAATGGTGAGAATTCGTATGGAAAATATCACCAAAATTGAAAGACACCTAAAATCACTATTTTGGCATGAAAACTCACAAAAATTGGTACTTAGGTTGTGCTAATAATTCCCTTCTATTGTGATCGAGATTATGACCATTAGAGTGCAAAAAAATTGTAGATTTGGAGTTTTGGAAAGCAAGGTGATTCAACCATTTAAAAGATTTTGGAATTCATCATTTTAAGTAAGTATTTTGATCCGAAATTTATGTTAAAGTATGCTGTAAATTACTTCAATCGTGGTCAAAAAAAAAAAAAAATCTAAATATTAATGAAGTAGGGAGATAGTTGTGGGTTCAAAAACCAGCAGTTAGAATCTTCTAAAGAGTGCAAACACTAGCATGAGGAAATGTACAACAAATTTAAGAGACTCCAACTTCAAAGTATTTTTAATTTATTGAAATTCGTGGAAACATCGATGCATAAGAATTATAAATGTTTTAACGGAAATGGCGACTTAAGTACGCTAATTGTAAAATTTTAAGTTTTTTCTTTCTATATCGATCGAGGGAATAGAAGAAATTTCTAGAGAGTTTTGTTTACTATTACCACAATAAAGTTTGACTACATACTACTCCCTAATATTGTGAATTTGGTGATATTTTTGTTATGGATAGATGAGATTAAACGAGATCTAATTAAACTACAAAAAGAAATGCGTAAAAAATTAGTTATGTCTAAGTTAACATGCCGTCCAATATTAAAGTTAGAGCCTGTTTGGCCCCCCTTTATTCCACGTTAGAATGAGAAATAGTAATTATTTAAAGAATACGTGTTTAAAAAAGAAAGAATTTTTTTTAAAATTTATATATAATATTATTTTATTGAAAAATGTTTGATTTGTAAGAAAAGAGAAAGAAATGAGTTAAAATTTAATGAAAAATAATAGAGCTTAACGTCAATTTCAGTAATAAACGTCATAGAATTCTCGAGGTGGCAAATCATAACGTAAAAGAAAAACATCAAACAAATGTTGAAAACATCAAGTCAAACGTTAGGACTAACTAATATTTTACTCTGAACAAAATAATAATTATGTACAATATATGCCGTGTGAAACCAATATTTTCCTGTTACTGCTACAACCTAATTATCAAGGAACCATAAAATATATAACCCACCAACACTTTTTTTCCCTTCCATTTTCCGTCTTGAAAATTCAAATCTCTTCTTCCAAACAAACAATTTTCCCAAAGAAAACCGGTGGGGAGGTGGGCCCCATATCATCCACCTTCTATGTGTATGTGTCTACCTAATAGACCAACCAAACATCTACTATACCAAATCCCTTTCTTAAACACCTTTCACTATGTACAAATGCCCAGCTCATGAAAACCTGTGTGAAGCAAAGAATATGCCCTTTTTTTGATCAATCAAGAATAGGATTTGATCAATCCCAAGTTGTATAGATTCCTTCTCACGAGGCTTCCAAGTGATAACAACATGGCCCCACCAGCCCCCATTGTAGCCTCGTCCCGTTCTGCCTTTTGATGATAGATCAAGGGCAATTCCTTCACTTTCAATTTACTCAACCCAATCTTTTGTCGAACAGATTCGATGATCTTTGAATCAACTTGATTCCCAAGTGCATCCGTGACGTAAAACACATTTAAAGCCCTATCCAATGTTGTCGATATCTCAGCCCTTGTCACATTTAGGCCGTTTTCGCGGAAGGTTCGTGTCACATCAGCCAATAGCCCTAGTCTGTCCTCAGTACAAAGTTCAAGCCTTACACCCTGTTGACAAGAAGATTCCATTAGGCTAACAAATCGAGAAAAGAAAACATGCTAAATCAAGACCTTGGGGATTCCTTAATACAGAATAAAGGCACAAAATATCACCTGTGATGTCCTCCTCTCGATTGCAGCTTGTAAGCATAGGATCACACGTTGCTTTTCAGCTTCTGAACTAATTGGAGTTCCATCCATGTGCCTAATGAAAAATTCCTGAAAAAAATTCATAGCAAGTTACGTAAATTTCCCTTTAAAAAATAACATGAAACGAAGCTAATATACTAAGTTGAAAAATTATATACCAGGGAGGCTCTGTCTCCAGCCGTGTTAATCGTAGCATGGAAAACAACATACTGCATGTCTGTCAATGTGCAAACGACGTCAAACAGAAGCTTCGTCCGGTCCTTACACTGAATATTCACAACAGAATAACCCTTTTCCAAACAATTTTGTACTGCTACGATCAGGGACTCATCGCGAGTTGTGATACACGACTTCCTCTCGTAATCACGATCAGCAAACATCATCTGATGAAGCCTCCTTTCTGTATGTGTAACAGCCAAGGAAACTGATGTTTTGGCACTACGGATATCATTGTCGCCCTTGAGAACATTCCTTAACATGGCCTCGATTCTATCAATTTTCTTTGAATCCTCAATCGGGGATCCAGAATCATTGTCCTTAACATAAATTAAGGATGCTATTCGACCATTGTGTGTCCACATTTTAGCTTCGACAACATTGCACTGTAAATTCGATAGCACTGCAAAAACCTCGGACAGAAGGCCAACTCGATCAGTACCTGTCAACTCTAATGCTGTAAGTCCCTCGAAGCTTTTCGATCTACCATAATGAATTGTCCCAAGAGACTGTATTAACAGTAAAACAGATGCAATCAGCCCAATACATACATAACACAGTAATGCAAAGGTCAAAATTCGAAAAACACAGTAATTAATAGTTACCTGTTCAATGTAATTGAGGACACTTTCATCAGTTAATTTGTTTCCATCCAAATCAGTCACATGAAAAACTGTAAAATGAAAGAAAACGAAACGGAAAAATGAGTAGAAAACCAAAGAAACCGCTCCCATTAATTAAAGCTTAAATGCTAATAAACCACATGCAGACATGCTTGAAGGCGCAAGCAAAAAAGGTAGCTTACCGTCCATGAACCACCGACCATCAGAAGAAATGTAAGCTTTCTTAATTGAAAGGTTCAAATCAGTAAGAACTTGAACAGCTTCAAGAAGAATCCCATGTTTTCTAGCACTATCAATCTGTAAAATTAACAAGAATTAACACAAATAATTAAATAATTAATACAGATTTGGTGGGTTTCTAAGAAGGGAACATACCATGACTATGGTGGCGTCTGCACAACTGGCATTGTCGATCATGACCCTGAAAAATCAATGGAGAATTGGTCAGCGAAAGGGCATTCAGGGGAATTTGAAATTCAGACACGGTCACTGAAAAGTTCGGTGATGTGTGAACAAAGAAGAGAAAAAGTCAGATTAACGTGAAGAAAAAGAAATCGGTGTAATAAGTTCAATTTAATCAAGATGAAAATCAAGTGGGATCTTCACTGATTATTTTTTATCAAAGAAAGTTGCCAAATGGAATGCCCCTAAGATTGGGAAATCCAGAAGAATTAAAATCACAAGGTATCATATGAGATAATATTTGGGGGAATTCAAAGGGAAAGTACCAAAAAATAAATCAAAACCCAACAACTTTATTATGATCATGAAATTCATTTTTTTTACTTTATTTTCCTCAAATTGAGCAAAAAAAATTCTGTTCTGAAGGGAAAAATTTAGGGAAAAATCGAAGAACCTAATCCTTGTTTGCGAATTGCAGTAGTTAGAAAATCATGAAAAACTTAGTAAAAAAACTTCAAATTCAAGAAAACCAAAGAAATACAAAAAAAAAAAAAACTAAGAGAATTAAACAACAAACTTTAAAAATATGGAAAAATTTGAAAGGAAATGTTGAAAATGGAAACCGAAACTCAAACAGACAGAGAAGAAGAAAACAAACACATACTAACCTTGGGGTAGACATTCGAAAGAGAAGCTTCTCATATTCATCTATACATGTCCACTCCATACTTCTTATTCGTTCTTCTTCTCTTAAAATCGCAAACGAAATCGAAAATTTCACTTCTTACAACCCTAGTAAAATCTCTCTGAATTAATTTGTACCCTTATCCTCTCTCACTCTCTCTAGAATTTGTGCTGGTTTGATTTTCTCTATCTAAAACTTTCGGTGAAAACAAAAGCTTTGGGTTTCCTCCTAAAGGAGGCATTATTCTTATATATATTAATCAGTAATAGTTTATTAATTTTTTACTTTGAATTTCACGCGTTTGACGCGCCAACTAATCTAGCTGCCCGAATTAACTGCCCCTACTGACCTAATTTTCAAAAAAAAAAAATTATTTATTTTTTCATTTTCTTCATCACTCACAAGTCAACTACCCTTTGCCCCCAATTTGACACGCGTCTTTTTATCCCATGTCTTTGGGGAGCCGTTTAGATTGCCAGCGTGGACAGCAACGTGGACTAGTGAATTTGTGCTTTGCGTGCATATGACTCAATGTATAGCTGTTCCCATGACGAGTGGGTGTGGCGGGTGCAATGGGTGGGTCACAGCATACTATTTTTTAACTAATTTTTTTGTGTTTAAATGAATTAATAAAGGGTTAATATGTAACTTTGGGAGATAATTAAGGGGTAACTTGAAAATTAAGGGTGAGGATTTGCCTACCCGACCTTAATGATGACGTTCGAACGTGACGAGTGACAACAACCGCATGTATCGGCTTTTCTCTTGTCATTTGTTTTCGGCCGGTTTTCTTGTAACTTTTTACATTGATGGCCAGCTTTTGTAATGCAATTTTCTTGTTTTGACCTAAATTTTTACTTTATTTTCGAAATAATGAAAGGATATAAAAAGTTTTCACTATAATACTTCATTATATACGAGTGACGATGGGAGCAAAGTTGATACTGATTGACGATAAATAAAAGAAATAATATATATATATATATTTATGTAAAATTAAAAGGGTACGTGGTCAAATGAGTAATGTGATAATTTTCATAGCTCGTGATGTGCAAAAGTATTCATGAAGTTTTACCTGATTATTTTGGATAATTGGATATTGATTCTATCCATATTAATTACAGTTTTTTATTCTACATATTAAGTAAAATTACAAAGTTGATTCCCTTTTATTCTTAGAAAATTGGAAGGTTAGCTAGAGATTACTAATCTGGTTTATAAACATATCTACATGACATACAAAAACATCTATATTATACTATTCAATATTACACATCAAAAATTAAAATATAAGACGAGTCTAGTAGGTACGATCGAGCAAATTAATTTGCCAAAACAAAATGTTCTAAAAATTGGCATGGAAATCGGCCAACTCATCCTAAAATTATTAGAGTGGATTTCCAACTAATTCTCAATTTTCCTTAATCGATCTACAACTGTCCAATTCTTATAACATTAATTATTTTTTACTCCTTCACCCGAACTTCATTAAATGAATTAAATTCAAAATCATATTATAAGATTATGCCAATGCGCGAACACACTTATTTTTTAAAAAAAGCGTGTTGTAAGAATGCGCGGGAAACACGGGGACCCTAAACCACGTGCCTGCCATGTACGAAACGATTGTACGCGTTGCCCTGTTTTCCCTCACACCCACTGCAATATGACACACCACCAAACCATGTTCTAGTACTATTCATGCATGCTCTTAAAATTTACGCTATAAGAAAATTGTGAAATCATATATTCGAATTTACTATATATTAATGTTAACACGTGATACTACAACTATAAAATTTGCAGTAAACTTCGACAATGTTGGTGAGGTAGGTAAAACAATTGATAAGATTGTCTTTAAATACGTAATTGAATTTGTGTATGTTAGATGAGAGAATTGCACGTCATCCCTTTTGTAATAGGTAGTTGATTGTAGAATGTCCATATTTGTTCGTATTCTACTTTGTTGAGATTTCTTTAGAGGTAACTCTCACACTTGTAAATGACTTAGTGATTGAAGTAGATTGGATCGTTAGAAAGTTGGTAATTCATCACTTAAAATTTCAGTTCGTCAATCACTGGATGGTTAGCTGGACAAGTCACCCTATTAGTAATTGCACGATTGATTGAACAGTAGAAGTTTGTGTGTACCCTTTACGTGTGTAGGTTAGTTGATCAAATTGTTTGTTTCTTTGTATATGCAAGGTAGATACCACCATTTTTTAAGGAACAGAGTAACTTGTGTAGAGAGAATTGGTCCACTATCATGAAGGGTTTAGATGTTATTCTCCCACTCATAAATGATTCTACGACTCGATCGACTAAATCAAAAAATCAAGTTGAGGGCATCGTTTAGCCATCCACTAATGGTTAATTGGACAAGTCACCCTATGAGTAATATTCAATACTCTCGATTTTAGCGCCTTTTTGAACCTCATATTTT
>CAIGRT010073680.1:0-16553 GCA_903798405.1 Fraxinus platypoda | reverse complement strand
ATAATATAAAATACAACAATTTATGGTATATTTTATCAAAAGAATTGTCAAATATCGATATTTTAGACACCCAAATAAGTGTATAAAATACACTTATCAATGGATATCTACTAGAAAAATTCGCATAGCCTTTTTCTGAATGGAGAGAAGGATTTCCATATTGCTCTTCCTATAAGTTTATTATATTTTATCATTTGGTCAACTTTCCAATCTCACTCCTCCCTCATTTGAATTATTTTTGACTACTGTTTGACAGGGGTAGCACCAATTGAAGGTACAGAAGCGACCATGTCTGATGATGACGATGATCACGCAGATGGTGAAACTAACTTGTTTGATGAAAGTCTAGATGGACACGAAAGCATGGGATTTGGTCCTCTAGTACCCACTGAAAGCGAGAGGTCCTTAATGGAGCGTGTGAGACAAGAATTGAAAAGCGAGCTTAAACAGGTAAGAGAGCATCACTTTTTTTTAAGTAATGCTATCACGATAACTGGAATTAAATTAAGGAAAATGCTTCTTGTATATAATTATTTACCTGATGTTTTACATAATGATGAGGTGTCAAAATGTAAGTTGAGAAGTTATTTGATTGATGAGATTTTGATCCAATTAAATCATCATATGTTGGTAAACCATTATGTAATACATGTTGCACAGCCGTTGAATTAATTGATTCTGTTTTCTCTTTCCAAGGGTTACAAGGAGAAGCTTGTGGACATAAGAGATGAAATTTTACGCAAAAGAAGAGCCGGAAAACTGCCTGGAGACACTACATCCGTCTTAAAATCTTGGTGGCAATTGCATTCCAAGTGGCCTTATCCAACAGTAAGCATAATTGCAGACCTCTGCTGCTGCTATGTATTTTGATCATGTTTATCCATGAATGGTGTTTCAAGTGTATTTTTACCCTTTATATGAATATTAATTTACGTAAATATTGCTCATCAGTTGGACATGAGATTCCATGTAATATTGCAGGTCTTGTAACAATCTTACAAAATCCCCTTTAACCTCAGAGGCACTCATGTACAAAATGAAAACACATGTCTAATAGCTATGTTGTATCATATTCTGTTAGGAGGAAGATAAAGCAAGATTGGTGCAGGAAACTGGCTTGCAACTAAAACAGATAAACAATTGGTTCATCAACCAACGTAAAAGGAAATGGCACAGCAATCCTTCATCCTCATCCTCTCAGAAAAGCAAAAGAAAGAGGTAAGATTCAGTTTGTGTTTCTCCAAATCTGATATTTTCAAGATTCATACATCTACTCCATTTCGGGATAAAATAGTAGTGCAGGTGACAAAGCAAGCAACGAGCGCGTCATGTGAGCACAAATTTCAAATTGAAGAATAGGGAGGCTTTGCCCTTTATGTACATAGCAAGTGGCCAGGCCAGCATGGATTTTGAAGGTGGAGCTGGAATGGAAGGTTGCAGTAGCTGTTTTGAGGTACTTTTCTGTTGGTTAGGCTAAGCAAGTAGCAACACATGGTTGATCATTTGGTGTACAGGCCAAATGGTGTGCAAATGGGAATCTGCCCATATTTGTGGTATATTTGCAGTTATTAACATATTTTTGTGTATAAAAATGACTCTAGATTGGCTATTATATGTCTCACCTAGGTAAAATGCTGAACTTTTGCTGTCTCCGCGTTATTGCATATACACGAATATGTATTGCATATAAGCAAATACATTGAATCAACCGTAAGTATTCCGTGGATCAATCCATTATTTCAACCGATTTAAAATTTCTGCTCTATTGACACACGTTGCACCATGATCGTCGGCTCTGCATTGCCTATAATTGACGACTTTTATGAGATTTTGAGATGAATGCCTCTTTTAAGAAATGGGTTTCTTATGATCATTGATTATCACAGCTCGTCTCTCCTTTGTTGGTAGCTGAAAGCAGGAGACGCAAATCTTGATGAGAAACTGTGCAACAAATCATCTTCTTCCTCATCTTGACCACCACAATCAAAATTTTGAGCATAACTTCCAGGAGAATATTTTAAAAACATTGCTGTCTTTGATTTCTTAGGATTACAAACCTTGCCAAGTTTTCTCATCATGTTCTTCCATTTTGGCCCTGCCACCAACTCCGAATACTCCATCAATTTCTTAACTTTTGCAACCAACCATCTTTCCTCGTGGACATCTCTTGTAACAAATAATGGCTTCCTCCTTGGCTGTTTTTTTCCCGTCCACCACATAAGAGCTTAAAACAGCCGCATCCAGAGGCAGAAGCTGCCTCTTCATAGTCGACACCGCCTTGTTTTTCTCCAGGCCTAGCCATAAGAATGTGTTTTGTGTTCGAGTAAATGGAGTTGATCAACAAAATCTTTAGAAGATGGGATATGAATGTGTTGTTTATAACTAGGGATGACAAAAAAAATCGTTCAACTCGATACCAGTGGGGCCCCGTCCCATTTGTGGCCGGGATTACTCGCCTAATCTGGTAAACGGGACGGGGTGAGGGTCATTACCCCGAAACAGGTACGGGACGAGTACTGAAAACATAGTCCACACTCCGCTACCTGCCCCGTTTAAAGTTAATTTCAGATTTAAGTTTTTTATCAAACAAAAATTATAAATTTATCATCAGTTTTAAAGAGAATATAAGTTGTTTTTAACAAATTAGTAAAAAAATAATAATATTTACTAACGACATAAAAAAATAAAAATAAATGGGGCGATAAATGGAGCATGGGACCTGCCTCTCCCCACCTAGATCCCGTCCCATCCCGCTCCGAGTATAGGGATGGGGCAAGATAATAAAAATATCCTACGGGACGGGGGTGAGAATGGCCGACCTGTCCCGTTGCCATCCCTATTTATAACTCTAGTCTTTATATATGTATGTGTGCCCGTGCCGAGTGACCACGTGAAGAAAGATCGAAGAAGGTGAAGAGTAACATCGTAAAAATAGAGAAGAATTCAAGACAAAACATAGAATAATACACTAGAATTTACTTACAAAGAAGCTTATTTAACAATATATCCAACTATCCAAGGCAATGACGTGACAATTCATATTCTCAAACTAAATTTAATTTGTTGTTGCAAGAATAATGAAAAATTTAGGCAAATGACACTAAAAAGATACGTCTCAATAAATTCAATGAAAATTAAATAATTACTTTTAAATTGAATTCCTAGTTCGTACTTTGTATACTTTATTTTAAAAAAAATGTTTGTCATTTTAAGATTTCTACATTAAAAATTCACTTTTAGGCCATTTTTGCATTTTTATATCATAAAGAAATTTAAAATTAGTTTTTATTATAAAACTATAGAGAAAGACAATAATAAGAAAACAGAATAATAAGAGAGAAAAGTAGGCAGAGTCAAAATCAAAATGTGTATTTTATCATAGCCAATTTCTACATAGAGAGAGTTTCAGTAAAAGTTACAATATGAATCGGTCTGATGTGTTGCCCCTTTCCAACCTTATTATAGCCAATTTCTTATCATAAAAATATAAGATAAATCGTCAAAAAAGGAATAATGCCATTTACCTAGAGTCTAAATGATCATCAGTTTATGTGACAATAAAAACAATGCCTAAAATAGCCAATTTCTTCTCACCAAAAAAGAAGATAAATAGTCGTACTAGAAAAATAATAATACCATTCGTCTAAACTCTAAATGATCATCGGTCTATCTGATAGTGAGATCACTGTCACATTGTCAAATGAACTTTAAATGCATAAAATACATTGACATTAGGAGTGCCTGAACATATGCTAGTTCCAATTGTGCTACCTATTGTTTGCTCAATGTAGTGAGTTTTTTCTTTCAAGTAGAAACCGGATATTAAAGATTAACATGAATGCAAAAATTTGGAGAGGAGAACCACCTTGCCCATACGGATCAAAACATCAGCAGGAGAAATTGGTTTCTTCTTTCCTGATCACCTCATTCCATTGGTAACCCTTGTGGAACTTACAGCACTGGTGAGGGCATCGCTCGTCCCCTCTTCTCCATTGGCCTTGAACTCTTTGCATCCATCAACAGAATACCCATCAATGGAATGATTCCCGTGACATTCTGTATAAACCACTTTGTATATAACCTTCTTCTGGCAATCGCAGATTGCGCATTCCAATTCATCCTCCCATTGACTTGCCATTAACTCTTGTCATCCATCCCTTTTTCCATATAGATCCGAATGGATTTTACAGCATTCTGCATAAGACGCTGTTTTGTCTCGCATGATTCGAATAAGAAAATCATCCCCTTTTCTCTGTATGGATTTACTGTTTTCAGAAGGGGGTCATATCAAGAAAAGGGTAACAAAATGGGGAGACAAGACACAAAAAGTTTATTGGCTTCTAAAGAATCAAGGATTCCATTATGCCACTAATGAATTTTGGAGACTTTGACAAAACGTCCCCAACCGCGCATTCATACCTAAGCCTTTCTCACTGATCGGATGACTGGATCTGCTGCTTTGCAAATGCTATATTAACATTAGAAGAATATAATTTAGCAGTTTGAACGTGCATTTTTTACAAAGCATCATTTTTTGTAACAAATTCACATGGACAAACGAAAGGGGAAGTAGACCTTAAATTCTACCACTCTTACGTACAACAAACCAATAAATATAGCACACATTGTGAGAGCAACTTATATACACATAAACATGAAAGGAGACGCTAAAAACCATTATTTCTTCATAAACTGAAGGGAATTTAATCACCTCCCAGACTCCCAGTGCCAAAACAGAGCAGTGGGCAGATGTAAGAGCATATCCCTTTTTTCTTCTTTATCTTTGGAGACTTCTCATCCCTATCGAAATCAGCCATGTACTGTACAACAGCCTGAAAACAGAGAAATGAAACAGCTTAGTCTTTTTACTCTTTACAGATTGCTTCTAATTTGAACGTCAAAAATTCAAGTTAAACAATGTACCTGTGCACCCAATTTTGTTATTTGCATTGGTGGCACTTCCAACGGAGTTTGATCAGCATGAAAAATTCTTAACCTCCTTAAGAATCTGAAGGAATTAGGCAAACTTTTTATCTGATTGTCACTGATATCTAGCTCTTCGAGCATCTCAAGTTTTCCAATACATTCTGGCAAGGTTCTCAGGTCTGCAAAATTTTTCCCCACGTTCAATTTTTCGAGGCTAACAGCAAAACAAAGGCTTTCCGGTATGCTTTCAAGTTCATTGAATCTAACATCAAGCTCCTTGAGATGCGAAAGATTCCCCATCGTTGTTGGCAATCCTTTGACCCTGTTATAGTGCAAGGTAAGAATCTCCAAGCATTCAAGCTTCCCAATTGCCTCAGGAAGAGCTCTGAGCTGATTGAAATCTAATCTTAGTTCTAAAAGTGATGAGCATGATCCGATAGTATGAGGAAGTTCTTCAAGATTATTCAATTGCATATTCAATCTCTGTAAAGAACTAAGATCCCCAACAATATTTGGTAAATTCACAAACTTATTTGAACTCAAATCTAGATTAATCAGGTTTTTCAAGTTCCCAAAAGTCTCAGGTAGTGATTTTAACATGTTTGCACAAAGATTGAGATCTGTTAAATTATGTAGCTCCCCAAATGAATTTGGAAGGTTTATAAGTTGGTTGGCAGCGATGTAAAACTTCTTTAAGGTTTTCAGATTGCCTATAGTGGTTGGAAGAGCCATGATTCGATTTTCGGAAAAGTTTAGTTCAGTAACATTTGATAGCTTGCCAAGAGATAAAGGAAGCCACTCAATCTTCTCCATCAATTTGCCATGAAAATCTAGAATACTTGCTCCTGTTTTAACAAAATCTTCAAAAATGGCAGCCACTTGGATCATACTCAACTTTTCTGCATCTCCTCTTCCTATATAAGCAATGAAACATAATTAAGCCATGAAATCAACTTTAAGAGTTTCCATCCATGGAAATAATGAGTCCACATTATATTGTAATTTTTGAGCTCATTAAGTAATCAGATAGCTCCAAGTTACTCAATTTATTCATATAAGATTAGGTTATATTAGGTCTATTCAAGTTAGTGATTTCAGAACTCTATTTCCTGATTAGGAATTACTTTGTAAGGCCAGCTCTACTATTTCTAGATCAACTGAATCTTTAATCCTTATTAGGGTAAATTTTCTTGAAATCTTGCAAATATTTGTTACCCGGATTCATTAATTTTTGCAAAAAAAAAGAATCTATACACGTTCATATTTTTCCCCTTCAATTTGTTCTTACCAGTGACTAAAGCTAATATTATGTTGGTTTGTTCCTCTTCATTTCTAAAAGATATGGATAGTTCTCCAATATCCATTCCTTTGGCAAAAATAGAGTTATTGAGAATTACAAATTCTTGCGATTTCTGCGCCATGATTATCCAAATTTAACAATTTTCCAATGATTAAAAAATTAAGAACATGAAAACAATCCGTTTGCAGAATAATAAATCGCGTCATATACTAAATTTCTAGGTAAAATGAAAAGGTTGTAAACTTGGATGTAAAGAAAGGATAAAATTTCACAAAAACCTGAAGGGGAAATGGTAGCCTTTGTGGAAGAACCCTTAAAATCATCAGCATTCTTCGAATATTCTCGATCAGCTTTTTCAATAATCTTCCTGATTGTCGAATTCTCATCACTGATCACAACCTTTTCGGCTTCAACCTCATCAATTTCAATTCCATCACTAGAATTTCGCTGATCCTCGACATGAACATTTCCAGAAACAAACCCAGAAGCCTTCTGGATTAGCCCATCAAACACCTTGAAAATCTTGTCGAGCTCAATCAAGTGGACGGCCTCTTTCCTCTGCTCATAGCTTTGGAACAAAACCATGTTCTTCTTCACTTGTTGCAGCACAGAGAAGAGCTCTGGGAGAACATCTTGTGGGGGCAGTTGATTGGAGATTTCCTCCAATCGAAGGCGTTCTTGTTCTTCCACTGTGTCGATTACAGATATGGCAGCCTCAACCTCTTCAATGGAGGGTCTCGGCGGCAGTGATTTGTAGATTTTCAAGATTTCTTCCACTGTTTCTCCATAGGCGGGTGATGGATCTTTCTTGGACGCTACAGCCATAGCCATAGCCATAGCTACAGCCAGAAGTAAAGGTATGCTGTCCCAGTTTATTGTTTAACTTATCTTATTCTAGCGGAATTGGTTATATCTACCAAACAATTTGACTTTGGAGTATCCTAACGATATAATAATGAAGATTTCAAGTTTCTCCCCGTCAAACTGAGGGAGACTGGTTTGGAATGAACATATTATAAGTGAATTTTGCCAATTTATTCTTCGAAAATTGGACATTGTACATTGTTGACATCAAAAGTTAAAAGAGAAAAAACAAAGAGAGTTTTCCTTACTGGTTTGTCTTGAATTATTTTCCATGATACTAGATAAGTAGAGATTATGGGCCTGTTTGAATTTTTAACATGACTTTTAAACATCAAAAGGAAATCCAAAAACTACTTTCGAACTTATTTGACAAATTTTATGAAAGTGTTCCTTTAGAGGAAATTGTTCGATATGATTTCCTCTAAAAACATTTCCGAAATTAAAAGCTCTTTTCTACAAAAAGTAAAATCCATTCCAAACGGACCCTAAAGAATAGTCTATAATACATTCATACATCACTTTCGTGGTTACATTTTGAGCTACATGTGTTTTCAATCAACTTACAAAAGAAACTGTATAAAGCACAGATTTAGAAAAGAACAGCTGCAGCATGCAAAGCATGAGCATAATTAGCTTTTGACTCGAGGATTTGTTGATGAAAGTGCCTGCTGGACTTGTCCTTTTGGAGGGAGCTTAGCTGCCATGCTTCGTAGTTCATTTGCAATCTCGGTGAAACTTGGCCTTTCCAATGGTTCAGCTGACCAACACCTCTCCATCAGAGGTCTCCAGTCCGGATCACAAGAATCCGGCACAGGAGGTCGCAACGTGTTGCTCACAATACCACCTACAGTAACAAATGAAAAATATTTGAACTCCTCTTTCTTCCTTGATTTTGTACTTTTTGACCGGTAAACCTGTCCATCATATCACACGTACCATAAGCGTTATAGTTACACAAGGAATTGGAATGTGAGATTATACCAATAATGGCTCCATAGTGCAAGTCCGCATACGGCTCTTCTCCAGTAAGAAGTTCCCACATTACAATTCCAAACGAGAATACATCAACCTGTAGATCATACATTCGAGTAAAATCTTAATTAAGAAAGAAGCTAATTTTTCCCGTTTTAAGTAACATGCATTCAGCAAATCATTTAATTAAATCAACTAGCTATTCCCCTTTCCTTTTCCTTTCTCTGGAAAATAACCGGGTGAGAAAGGAGGCGAGGATTGTGGGCAAGTGTTCAAATGATAGGATGATCAGAAAGAAACCTTCTCAGACACAAGGCTGCTACTGCCATTAAGAAGCTCCGGTGCCATCCATGGAAGAGTTCCCCTCACGCCACCTGAAATTAGCGTCCGACATTTTACCTTTGACAGCCCCAAATCACCAACCTGCAAGTAGTTAAGATAAATGAGAAAAAAGTACTAGGAGATTACAGGATAACTACAAAACACAGCTATAAAGGAATACAGAAGACTATTTTAATCTTATCCTAGAACGCTGAGTGTGATCAAAGTAAAGGGTAAGCTCCCATGCAACTTAACAGCAGTATGGTATTTTATATAACTCAGATTTCCATATAAACACTTAATTTTACAACCATGATTCTTGTAACATCATCTTAAAAATTCCCACCATTTATGATTTATTAAATCAGACATTGATTTGTTTAGCAGTCTAATCAATAACCTAAATGAGAGGGAAATATTGGATAATCAGGCAGGAGGAATCAAGAGAACTGTTTTCTACATCATAATGAAGGATTGGTTCATTAGGCACAAGGAATGAAGTCCATGATCCATAATCCATACCGATGTTTAGTGGTTTCCTAGTTTACGTCTATACTAGGATGGATACCACCGTTCCTATGACAGCAAACTAAAAGTTATTAAACACACAAAGAATGAATTTTTGCTTCAACTAGGCTCTTTTCTACAATATTAAATACACAAGAAGAGAGAATAAAGTTGGATATGCAACATGGATCTATGAGAAACCACAGAATGACACCATGCCCACCATAAGAATGCTGAACACAAGCATATAAATCTATGATCATGTGAATGATAATTTAAATACATCCCAAGTCCTGTGAAATAAAAGATCTCTAAATAAAGGGAAGTAGGGACACATATAGATAGACTTTACAATAAAATCTACTTAGTGGTAAATATATAGTCCAACATATACAATTGACAACTTATACTAGGGTTTGTTGATGGCAATGACAAGGAACTGAAATAGGCCCAAATATTTGCTATTCAAAAATCTTTCGATCGAACATAATCGGTTTAAGTCTAAACTGGATCGGCTGAAAACCTTATGCTAAACTAACAGTTTTCAAACGAGGATTTGGATAAATTCTTAAGATATTATGCTATTTATTTTCTTCATCAAGGGCATTTTAATCTCTTCCTTTGTTTGGGATGCAGTCAAGGGTTCACACTTCATTAATAATCTCTTTATGCTCCTTTTTGTATATCGAATAATACGACATCGTTTTTTTTTTAATAAATGGGCCACAATTGTACTCAACCAAGACTTGCATGTCCCAAACATTACCTAAAAAATCAAAGCTAAATAATTAGCTCCTTACTCTCCTGAATAAGCATCTAACCCATTGTTACCAAACAAGCTAATTGAAACTCTAAATGTGAGCATACAGATGGGGTCTACAAAGACAATAACGAAATGGCTGCTGAAGTCATGGAACCTTCTGGGTATGCTAGGAGCTTGATGTGAGGATTACATTACCTATTTAAGGCATCCGTTGCCCTCTACCATGAGCTTCATTTACAAAGTACATTAATACCAATTATGAGAAAGAACACATAAAAACATTCTCCAATCCAGTCCTGTCATGCCTCTTGCTCCAAATAATTCTCCTTCTCACTGCATCTCTGCACAACTGCCTCACTGTCTAAAAAATGTAGCACTCTGCCCCTTAAAGAACACGATACAAATGCAAGTCATTTTGACTACTTTAAGCATGCAAAATAATAACCACAGCAACACATCCCCAGAAAGACAGTTGCATGCTTTCCTCTCCTTTTTCAAGGTAAAAAAAACAAAGTAATCATATACCAGATGCATCTTAGTGCTTGTGTGAAAGTTATTTTTTTGGAGAATGTGCGATTAAAAGGTGAGAAAAAGTTGTGGAGAAATGTGAAAAACAATTTTTTTTTTTTATTTTATTTATTTTTTGAGAATGTGGGGTTGAAAATGGGTGGGGGCAAGTGATTTTAAAATTATCACTTCCAAACAAGGGCTTAATGAACTTAGGAAGAGATACCCATTGAGAAGATCAACGGGCTCAAAAAAGCCTTGCTACGTATTGATGTGGGACCATTGGATCGATTACATGGATTCTTTTCTTCCATTTGCTATATCAAGAGTCTGATAAACCCCCAATTAAGTTTACATATACAAGACGTAAAAAAAGGACCAAGCAAGCACATGGAACCAACCACTTGACAACAGAGCATAGTAGTGGCCTCTAGAATTATGCTGGGTCAGTAAATTGTTAAGAGTAACAGTCATTTTGTTAGGGTCAGTTGGGGATAGGGTATAAATAAACATGTAAGGGTAGGGAAAGGGAATATGAAAGAAATTGAGTGAAGTAGAGGGGATTGGAGACTCGTGTTTTTCCAGTAATTTTCATTTATCATTGCATGTTCATCTCTTTGAAGATATATTACAGAAACCAGAAATACATTTTCTTTAGTTTTGTGGTCTGCTTCCTATTAAATTGGTATCAAAGCACCTGATCCAACCACTACAACCATGACTCCATCAGATCGCGTGGAAGTAATAGAAAGCTAAGTAGCTGCGATCCAGTCGGGAATGGACGATATGAGGCACGACTTCCTGCAGCTGCAAAAAGAATTGATGGGCAAATTCAAATTATTGATGTGGTCGTTGGACACCCAAGAACGGGAGAGGAAAGAAAAAAATGCGGTCACTGATAACTCCTCGAATTTATCTCCCGTGATGGGCGAAGCACAGGCAAATGCGAAGGGGAGTTAAAATAGTGAGAGCGGGTTGGATAATGATGGGAAAATAGAGACGCGCATCAGGCGATTGGACATGCCGATATTCGATGGGGATGATCCGGATGGGCGGTTCTTTCGGGTCGAGCGCTATTTCATCGTGAATCGAATGACAGAGGGGGAGAAATGGGATGCATCTGCAGTCTGTCTGGATGGCGATGCTTTGGCCTGGTATCAATGGAAGGAACGACGGTGGCCTATGAGGAATTGGGAGGAATTAAAGGTTCGGTTGTCGTGGCGATTTCGTCCGTCACAGGAGGGTCATTGTGCGCCTAATTTTCGGCTCTCCGTCAAATGACCATGGTCAAAGAATATCGCTGACAGTTTGAGAAGCTGGCTTCACCGCTGCAGAACATATCAGACGAAGTGTTGGAATGTAATTTTGTTAATAGGCTAAGTCCACGAATCAAGGTTGAGGTCCAGTTGTTAAACCCAGTGGGCTTGGAGCAAATAATGGATGTGGCCCAACGTGTTGAAGAAAGAAATACCATCCTCCAAGGCAGCCCAAGCGTGTCCAACCCAAATAAATTAAAAGGAGCCCAGGTGAGTTTTAGCCCACCAAGTTCTCAAACTTCTACAAATTTCTAGAGACAAACGGTGCCCGTCAATTTTGTTCCTATTTGGCCAAGCTACTTACCAAAACCCACCACCCCTTTCAAGCAGCTAACGGATGCGGAACTGCAGGCCAAGAGGGAGAAGGGGTTGTGCTATAGGTGTGATGAGAGGTTTTGATGTAGTACATAATCATGATTAGTAGTTTCCTACTACAATTGTGATTTATCTCTCTTAATTCTAATAGGTTTTATCTTTTTNGTTTCCTACTACAATTGTGATTTATCTCTCTTAATTCTAATAGGTTTTATCTTTTTATTCTTATTTCTTGTTTGAAATAGGATTTTTAATTAGATTAGGATTTTATTGGTTTCCTTATTTTAGTTTTCTTTTATTAATAGGATTATGGATAATTTTGCTTATAAATATAGGAGTATTGTACACTTTTCAAGACAATCAATCATGTATCAATATAAAACAAGATTATTTTAATATTATTTTTATTTCAATTCTTATTCAAAGAATTTCATAAACGCTTCCGTACCAAAATTGGTATCAGAGCAAGGAATTCACCTCAATCTGATGGCCGACAATGGTCCTGGTGGCAGTTGAACCGTCGACGACGAACGGAGGCTCGACATTCGAACAACGAATCGAGGGGATTGATGAAACCCTTCATAATATCACGCAGATGGTGACTGTGTTGAGTCTTGAAAGGAATCGCGAGCCCATGGAGAAACTGTCAAGTTTTGCTGAATGATCTTCTCGTATGTATTGCCTTTAATTTATAGAATATTACAACGATATACAAAGAAAGATTTTATGCTATACAATCAAAGAAATCCCGGATTATACGCGGGTTATAAATGGAAACTAAATAAATTAAATATCCTCTGATACCCCCCTCAAATTGATGTTGGTGAGTCCACAAGCATCAATTTGCTGACAAGAAAGTTATGACGATGGCGAGTCAAGGATTTAGTGAAGATATCGGAAGCCTGTTGAGCACTGGAGACATGGGGAAGAGCAATGACATTGGAATCATAGACATCTCGGATGTAATGACAGTCCACTTCAATATGTTTGGTGCGTTCATGATACACAGGATTAGCCGCAATCTGAATAGCACTAGTATTGTCACCATGGAGTGGTGTAGGCCGTGATTGAGAAACACCAAGTTCGGCAAGAAGACCCTGCAACCATACAACCTCAGAACAAACAGCTGACATAGCACGATACTCAGCCTCAGTGGAAGACTTAGAAACACAATCCTGCTTCTTATATTTCCAAGAAATGAGAGCATCACCTAGAAACATACACCACCCAGTGGTAGATCGACAAGACTCAGGACAGCCAGCCTAATCAGCATCACTATAAGCAGTGAGCTCAAGAGATGTCCCCCGAGGGAAAAAAAAACCACGATGAGGAGTCCCAATAAGGTACCGAATAATACAACGAACAGCTCACAAATATAGATGACGAGAAGCATCCATAAATTTGCTGACGGTATGAGCGGTGAAGGAAATATCAGGACGTGTGATAATGGCGATACGGAAGGAGTGGGGACTCCTGTTGAACTGTCCATCAATTCGGTGGTAGGGCTTATTACCCCTGAAATAATGAAAATCCGAGGCAATACTGGGGACATAGAAGTGGTCGTGTTGATTGATTGTAGGGGCTTCCACTCTCCAGTACTATAAGGTATGGAGTTATTATGGGCACTGGACTGATGGTTAAAGGGGAAGGAATTTGTAAAGGGGTGAAGTTACAACTCTAGAATGTGATGATAGAGGATGATTTTTTACCGTTGGAGTTGAGCAATTCAGACATCATACTGGGAATGCAATGGTTGCGCAAGCTGGGGGAAATGCAAGTCAATTGGCAAACTCTAACCATGCCATTCACTGTAGAAGGCGTGAGGGTAGTCCTGAAGGGAGATTCCAGTTTGAGCAGAACATCGGTGTCTATAAAGTCAATGATAAAGGCACTTATGGCACAAGGTGAGGGAGCACTGCTAGAGTTAGGGGGCGCTACTAGAGTTGGGAAACATCCTGGTTCAAGTGCACCCGAAGTGCCCGGGGCCCCCAGAACTAATTTCGAAGGTGTTGAAAGAATTCAGTCATGTATTTCAGATGCCTAATTGTATTCCTCCATCAAGAAGACACGACCATGCTATTCTTCTATGACCTGGGACAACCCCGGTAAGTGTGCGACCCTATCAATATCCCCATTTCCAGAAGAGCTAGATTGAAAAGCTGGTTCGAGAAATGTTAGCAGCAGGACTGATTCAACCGAGTATTAGTTCGTTTTCGAGCCCAGTTTTGTTAGTTAGGAAGAAGGATGGGAGTTGGAGGTTTTGTATAGACTACCGAGCGTTGAACAAGGTTACAGTTCCCGATAAGTTTTCGATATCGGTAATTGATGAGCTACTAGATGAGCTCGGGGGAGCCACCATATTTTCCAAGATAGATTTGAAGTCAGGGTACCACCAAATTAGGGTAAGTCGAAAGATGTGCTGAAGACGGCCTTTAGAATTCACGAAGGGCATTATAAATTTCTCGTTATGCCCTTCGGACTGACAAATGGTCCAACAACCTTCCAATTGCTCATGAACGAGGTGTTTAGAGGGTGCCTTCGGAAGTTTGTTTTGGTATTCTTTGATGATATTCTTGTCTACAGCCGCATCTGAAAATGGTATTGCAAGTGCTTGCTAACAACCAGTTACATGCAAATGAAAAGAAGTGTCGGTTTGGTTAGGGGGAATTGGAGAACTTAGGGCATATTATTTCAGCTATTGGGGTGGCAGCAGATGAATCCAAGGTAGCAGCAATGAGAGATTGGCCAAGACCAAAGTCGATCAAAGAGTTATGGGGATTTTTGGGGCTGACTGGTTACTACTGCCGGTTTGTTAAGTCATATGGGAGCATAAATTGGCCCTTGACGCAACAGTTAAAAAAAGATAGCTTTGGGTGGACTGAAGAGACGGAGCCAGCCTTCGAAAAATTGAAAGAGGCCATGATGGCAGTGCCATTTTTGGGGTTACTAGACTTCACACAGCCATTCGTGGTAGAGACCGATGCTTTAGGATATGGAGTGGGGGCGGTCCTCAAACAAAACCGACGACCCATTGCATACTTCAGTCAGACACTTGCTCTACGGGCTCGGTGTAAATCAGTATATGAAAGGGAGCTTATGGCAATCGTTTTAGCGATACAAAAATGGAAGCACTATTTGATTGGTCGTAAATTCGTGGTGCGAACGGATCGACGTAGCCTAAAATTTCTGTTGGAGCAAAGGGAGGTGAATCAAGAATATCAAAAATGGAAGACTAAGGCCCTGTTCTCTTTGGTATTTTTGGGCCGTTTTCTATTTTCAATTTTTCAAAACGGTGAAAACTCATTCTCTTTCCCATTTTCGAAAACGAATTTTTGAAAACACAAAAAAAAAATTGTACACAAAATGAAAAACGGCCAAAACATCGTTTTGGATGTTTTTAGGCCAAAACACCAGAACAAGTTGAAAACACGGGAAACGGGCAAAATGAAACAAATCAACCATCTTCAACAAACAACAGTTCCACACCTCATGGAGCCGGCACCTTCTACTCCAATCCGCCGGTTTTCCACACCATCAACATGTCCGCGTCCCACTCTTCGATTCCATACCAGAATCTGAAGGAAAGGGGAAAGATCTTGCCCAGTTTGAATGCAGCGAACCACGCACACTGCATCCCTTTATTCCGCCGCCGACGTTGACAATCACGGTCGCGCACCACCACCATTACCTCCTACTCATTATGGCGGACAAGATACATATGTGGGTCTTCGTCAATTTAGCTCGAATCTGCCAATCATTGAACCTACAACCAACACGCACGAAATGCCGCTCGACCCCATTTCAATTGAACACTCAAATATGCTCCAATCTAAAAATCAACCTGGGGGAACTGAAATTCATCATCAAACGACACTAGGTACTCATTCAATTGCAGAAATTGAATTATTTTTCATTCTTGGTATTTCAACTGAACCGTCTTTCATTTTCGAGATTGCTGTTTTGGTGTCTTTGTGGTGATATTAATATGTTGTTGGATAATTTAGGAATGTGATCAGAGCTGGTGGTGCTTCGTTTACTGTTTTATTCTTATTGTTATTACTGGAATCAAAT
Source organism: Fraxinus platypoda (assembly GCA_903798405.1). Lineage (NCBI taxonomy): Eukaryota > Viridiplantae > Streptophyta > Magnoliopsida > Lamiales > Oleaceae > Fraxinus > Fraxinus platypoda. The sequence goes on along the minus strand of CAIGRT010073680.1, from coordinate 691 downwards.
GTTATTTTCTAGTGTTCATCTATTATGAGTATACTCCATTAAGGAGTTTATATTGCAATAATGGAGGGTTGTTGAATCATTGCTGAAACAGAGTTTATGTAGCTTGGCAATTAGACTGGCACTTGTTTAGGAAATCATCTTATTCTGCTGACAATGTAGTACTGGCTTGATTCCAAGATCCTTTTGCTGGGTATGTATGTTTAATGAAAATAAAGAGCTGTTGCTTCGTTCCAAAGTTCTCATTTTTAATTTGGTTCATTAGTCTAAGACTGAGCTTGATTCTTTAGTTTGTCTGCACATGGAGTTGATCTTGACCTTTTCGACTTCTAATTCTAATTGTACGTCATATGGAGTTGATCTTGATCTTGACACTGCGTACTCATTCAACCTGGGGGAACTGAACTATTTTTCATCTAATAAACAAATGTGCCTTACATTTCTCTAATGTCCAATATTGTTTTGGTTTGGCAATTTTTGTGATTGATCTTAACCGGTAACATCAGTATTCTTGATGTCAGGTGTTTCTCAAAGCTATGGCAGAAACTGGGCAAGTAACCCTTTATGGTGACCACCCAACACTGACCGAGTGTTCTCTTTATAGAGCAAGACGGCATATTTATAAAGAAGAGAGGTATAAATTTTACTCAGATTCAACTGATGCACTTCTTTATTTAATTCCTCATTGGTTATA
>CAIGRT010073675.1:0-12695 GCA_903798405.1 Fraxinus platypoda | reverse complement strand
CCCTATACACAATCAAGAGATTTTTCCAGATGAACAAACTTAACAACCTCGAGAACAAATGCCATTAGAAAAATCCACTATAGAACGGAGAAAGACAATTTCGGATAACTTTATTGTCTTTTTCCAAGAAAATAAGGATGTCGTTGAATTGATGGAAGAAGGTTTGATCAATCAACTTTTCATCAGCCCATACAAGGGAATAATTCTTAAGAGTAAATTGATGCCATGAATAAAGATATAAAGTCCATGAAAGGCAACGACGTTTGAGAACTCATCATATTGTCTGCAGGTGCGAAACTCGTTGGTTGTAAATGGATATTTAAAACTAAGAGGGATTCGAAGGGTGATGTTGAGAGATATAAGACTCGTCTTATTGCAAATGACTTTACTAAAAAAGAAGGCATTGATATTGAATGTACTTCCCCTCTAATTTTTACGAAATACTCTTTTAGGACTAAAATAGCACTTGTGAGATATTTTGATCTTTAACTACATCAGATGATTTACAAATTAAAGAAAACCATCTATGAGCATAAACAGGCTTCCCGTCAATGATATCACAAATTTCATCAAATTATTATTTTGTTTGATTTTGAGATGAATTCAGTTGATGATTGTGTATACACAAGTTCAGTGGGAGTGAGCGTATTTTTTTAATAATGTATGTCGATGACATACTGCTTACATACAATGATATAGGCTTATTCACGAAACCCAGGGATTTTTGTCATGAAAGATTTTGATGACACTTCTTTTATGTCGGGAATACAGATACATCGGGATCGTTCTCAGGGTATTTTTGAATTATCACAAAAGAGCTATATTGATAAGGTTTTTAAAAAAAAAATTGATGTAGGAATGTAAATCATGTAATATCCCTATTGTTAAGAGAGACAAGTTTAGTCTCAATCAATGTTCTAAGGTTAAACTTAAAGACGAGGAAATACAAAAAATTCTCCGTGCTTCTATAGTTTGGAGTTTAATGTATGCTTAGGTTTGCACACATTCAAATATAACATTCATTGTTGGAATATTAGGCATATATTTAAGTAATTTTGGGATGAATATTTGGAAAGCAGCCAAGTAAGTTATTCGGTATATATAGAGAACTAATGATTACATAATCACATACAGAAAATCAGATCAATTGAAGATCATTGGATATTCTGATTCTGATCGTGGAAAATGATTGTGGATTTTTTGTTACTAGACTGCACATTTTGGATTGAATTGAAAGTCCGATTAAGTTATTCTATGACATAACAGTCTTGTATTGCAATAGAAACTTGATAATGTCAAAGTTTATAGACATCAAGTTTATAGTTGTTAACGAAAGAATTCAGAGTAATCGGGGTTTCTATAAAGCATATTAGGATAAACTCCATGATGATGGATTCGCTTACTAAAGGGAAACCATCCCGGGTCTTTTTTGAGCATACTGCTCATATGGGTATTGCGTCTTTTGATGATATAACAGTTTAATGGGAGTTTGTATCTGACTGTTATCTGATTCAGACACATCTTATGCTCATAGATATTCGGGCTATCCTACAAAAATAAAGTATGTAGTTCAGTTTCACGCTGATTAAAATTTTGGTTTGATCTCATTAAAAAAATAAGATAGGACCAGTTGAAAATATGCATGTTTGGATCACATTACATATAATTTCCATACTACACATCTACACTAGATCTATGTCATTTGATTGTATTGATATACGTGATCATTGATGAATTTAGTTATAATATTTGCAGCGAAGATCGTTTTGATCCTATATCGACATAATTAATGGACGAGATTGGTCGAAGTTTCATTTGGTTATGATAACAAAAGTTTTGAGCTCATAATGTTATACATATTTATAAGGTAACATAACATATGTGGACCAAGCAGAAGATTGTTGAAAAAAATATTAATTTGTTATGTATGCCTACATATTTAATTAATTGTGTATAAATGTTATCTTAAATGTAAGTCCGTTTAAAGTGATCTAAAAGAATTTAAGTTATAAGCTTTGAGAATCTAAATAAAGTGTGTAGTAACTATGTATAGAGATCGGATCCATTGGTATTGTATTTGACGATGAGGCTGAATACACATGGAAATATAAATAGGGCCACTCTTTTTCCTATTTAAATATCAGCCACTAGCTCTGTGTTTTCACATCGAGAATTATTTACAGATGAAGAGATGTCAAAGTTAAACCCATTTAAAGTGATCTAATAAAGAATATAAGTATTTGAGTTTTGGGCATCTAAATAAAGTGCGAGCTAAATATGTGTAGAGACCGGATCCATTAGGATTATATTTGACGATATGGTCGTATACATATGGAAATATAAATAGGGTTATAATCTCAATTCATATTTGATTCTCATTCTTTGTGTCATTTCATCAACACAAGAATACAAGAGAAAACATATTGAAGAGAAATATCAAAAAAATCCACAATCAAGAGCATGCGATTTACAATCAAGAATCAAGAAGAAGGAAATGAGACAATCAAAATTATGGAGCAAGAATTCAAAATCAAGATCAAGAACTCAAGAATAAAAAGAGTCAATATTTAAGATTCAGTAATAAATAATAATTTCCAATGAATTGAGCTATATTCCTCATTTAATAATTCTCTTGATAATTTGACTGGAGGATGTTGGTAATAAAATAATTAAATTTTCAAGTTCTTGAAATTTAAAGTTTTAATAAAATCTAACGGCAGCTTCATAGCATTACATTACTATTTACTACTGCGGACATGTCTTTATGTGCACATTTTCCTCTTTAAATGATAGTTTAACGTAATATATTGAGGTGTTACATTTCTTGTCAGGGCATTGTTTTTCCAAATGTGGCACGTTATCGTTTGTTAAGATGGATGGACATCACTTGAGAAACCATACCAACAAGAGCAATTTGTGAACCATACGTTGTGTAGGAAATTCATGAGTAGTTGTATAGCTCTGTTTTTGTGATTAATTAGCGCAATATATATATATATATGATGAAGAAGGAGGAGGAGGAGGAGAAGGAAGAAGGAAGGAGAAGGAGGAAAGAAAGAGAACTGTCTCCACTCTAAAAATGATCAAAGTTATATTGCCATATGAGAGAGTAATAACTTCAACTTTGAGTAAGCTCAACCAGCATTTTAACATATCCCTTTTAATCTATATCCCCAGATTAATATGCACACATCACCTAGACTTTGTTCGGGTAAAGCTTATTGAGAACTTTTTAGGACGAAAATACTGGGTCTCATGTAATGTGTGGATAATAAATGAGTAACAATTATGAATATGTGATATAAATTAATGTTTGACTATGAATGTATAAAAAAATAAACTTATAAATAACATTTTAGCTTAATCAAACACAATCTATTTTTTTTATATATATATTTTTATCAATCGTTTAGTCTGTGTTCTTCTTTAGTATTATACGTACCTTAAGCTGTAAATGAAATTTTGGAAAATAAGCCAACTACATTTAGATTTTTAAGCCAATCTTTTACAGTAACGTTGACAAGTATGAACGACATATTAATGATTCCAATAGCATGTTTGAACTTAGTTTCTCGAAAAGTAAATTTTGGCAAAATAAATAACTTAGAAGTTTGAAACTACCAAACATAGAGCCTGTTTGACAACCATTTTGGTAGGAAAAAACAGTTTTGAATAGTGATTTTTAGGAGAATGTGTGTTACAAAGTAGGGAAAAGTTTTTTGTATGTATAGAATATTTTATTGTGTGAATATTTGGTTGAAAATAATTCTGTAGAAAATCATAAAATAAATTAAAGAGTGTCAAACAGGCACATAATCTCCTTCAAATAGAGGTCTCCTTGGGAAAGCTAAGAACTTCGTTATGCCAAGAACAAGAGTACTCGAAATTAGAGTTCAATACTTCAATTGCTCCAAAAAAATATGAATAGAATGATCAAACATAGTGAAGTCTGTAAAATTAAAAATATGTCACAACCAACAGTTTCTGCAGTATTTGACATAGAAAGTCGTTGAAATAGAGATATATAAGCTCAATATTCATTTTATATGATCAATCTAAGAACAGAAAAAGCGAAAGGAGCTAAACAAATTATATATGATCTATAGAGTCATCTACCTTCAGACTTCACCAGTTGTGAGAAAACTCTACTCATTGAAATGCCAGAAAGATCATCGCCACTTGAAATTTTAGATTGAGTAGCAGAAATGCTAGTGTCCAAATGATTAAATTCACCAATTTGTGGAGAGAGGTGGCCGATAACAATGGTACTATTTTCCTCGGGATCATTATGAACCACCGCCTCTTGAAGTTGAAGAGCATACTCCAGATTCCACAAGACATCTCCCATTGAGGGTCTGTCAACCCCAAAATCTGCCAAGCATTTTTCTGCTGTTTCTCCAAACTTCCTGAGGGAATCTGGTCTTATTTTTCCCGCAAGATTAGGATCTATAATTTGATCTAATTGTCCCTTCTTCTGCCACTGCATTGCCCATTCGGCCAAATTGACCATTTCTCTTGGAAGAGATGGATCTATCACAGGCCTAGCACAAAGAACTTCAAACAAAACAACACCAAATGAGTAAACGTCCGATTTTTCTGTCAGCTGTTGCCTTCTGAAATACTCTGGATCTAGGTACCCAAAACTCCCTTTAACAGCAGTGCTAACATGAGTTTGATCAATCTCCGGTCCTGTCTTGGAAAGTCCAAAATCAGAAACTTTAGCCATAAGATTCTCGTCAAGCAATATGTTTGCAGACTTCACATCACGGTGAATAACTGCTTTAGCATAGCCAGTGTGAAGGTAGTGCAGTCCTCTTGCTGCTCCAATGCATATCTCAAGCCTCTCCTTCCAACTCAAAATTGGAAGATTAGAACCATAGAGATGACTTTTGAGGGTCCCATTTTCCATGTATTCATAAATTAGTATCATCTCATTCCTTTCATCACAATACCCAATCAAGGACACCAAATGGCGGTGCCGGAATTGAGAAAGCATCTCAATTTCAGTTCGAAACTCTGCTAGACCTTGTTGGGACCTGGGATTCCCTCTTTTAACGGCAACCTTTACATCATCTTTTAAAATCCCTCTATAAACCTTTCCAAAGCCACCAATTCCTATAGCCCAACTCTCATCAAAGTTGTTTGTTGCCAGTGTGAAGGTAGTGCAGTCCTCTTGCTGCTCCAATGCATATCTCAAGCCTCTCCTTCCAACTCAAAATTGGAAGATTAGAACCATAGAGATGACTTTTGAGGGTCCCATTTTCCATGTATTCATAAATTAGTATCATCTCATTCCTTTCATCACAATACCCAATCAAGGACACCAAATGGCGGTGCCGGAATTGAGAAAGCATCTCAATTTCAGTTCGAAACTCTGCTAGACCTTGTTGGGACCTGGGATTCCCTCTTTTAACGGCAACCTTTACATCATCTTTTAAAATCCCTCTATAAACCTTTCCAAAGCCACCAATTCCTATAGCCCAACTCTCATCAAAGTTGTTTGTTGCTTCCTGAACAGCTACAAAAGGAATGCGGTAACTTAAGTTAGAGCCAACACTACCTGTCGTTCTACTTGAGTATTTACTTCCCTTAGAATGGGAAGTTCTTCCATCAGTGGAAATCGGAACCCAGGTATTGCCAAAGCTTTCTCGTTTCCGTCTTCTGTGCACGAAGAATAGAATGCCAATTATGACCAAAGCAACTGTCACCCCAACACTCACCCCAACAATTAGTCCAACATTCCTCTTGGAGCCAGGGTGGGAAGGTATAGACATTTCCCCAGCAAGGTTGCCCGTGGAATCATTAATTTTCATTATCTCCAATCCATTCAGAAGGGCATCAGGATAACCACTCCGAGGAGAAGGGCCAATACTTATACGTAGCTTATTTTTCTCAATCAATGGGGTAACAAAATCCATATATAATGCAGTGGCCAAACGACCATTGGTTTTGGCACTTAGTTCAAGATCCCCAATAGCAAGCATGGAATCAATAAAAACATTAAATAGTAGCTGATTGGCAGATGTACTAACTATGTCACAGAAGTGCAATCGAATGAAGTATGCATAGCCCGAATTCACACTAAATTCCCATGTCACGTTGAAATTGCTATTTGGATCACTTTCTGAGTTCATCTTACTGCAAGTACCATAAACAGTAGGAGGAGCAATATCTGGAGTTGCTCCTCCTGGAGGATACCTAACAGCAGCAATATTGGACACATTCTTGGCAAGGTTTGGTAGCATCAAAAAGCTCTGATCAGAAACCCAAGTTCTCCACAACGTATCGTTCTCAAAGGACACGAATGGTCCACCCATGTTCACCCTTGCAATGGTCTCTAGAGCCTGTGTCACCAGGCCATTAAATGGCCCTGGTGGATTGAGACACGAGGCATCATTGGTGATGAGGGAATCTGGTTCCGAGAAAACTTCCAAGGCATTGACATAAGCAAATGAACTATTCGCAGGGGTAAAAGTCACTACAAGGTCTCCAGATGATATACTGACTGAAAATTCTTTAACAGAAAGGTTTTTCGGGTTGAAATTGCTTAGGAGTGTATTCTTTTGGAAGAAAACAGAGAAAGTAGCAGTGTTTATATCATATTTCTGATAAACAAACGGATAAAAGTGCAGGCGGATCCGGTGCCTTCCCCTCTGGCTGATCGAGAACGTATACCTAGAGGATCCAGTAAATACTCTAGCTGTTCGATACAGCAGTGAGTCATTGGATGATGTTATGGAATTTAAATTGCTATCAGCCAATATATCTTGTGGGGTCGACAGGAATTTAGATGCTGTTTTATCAGATACATAAGTCCTATTACCCACAGTAATATCAGTGGATGATCCACAGTTTATATAATACTTATCAGCAGGATCAAATCCTCGAGAAAAACATACCAAGGACAATATGAACAAAACCCAGATTGCGAACTTCACAACACAATAGTTCATCATCACAAAAGCAGATAACACCGAGCTTGAATGAAACTAAAGTCCAGATTTCTCAAACAGAACAGCAATACAAGACTGGGAATTAGGATTATTTCAGCCACAATCGTATAAATTATTATGCACCCATTAAAGGAAACTGAGAAAGCGAGGGTAATAGATGGCACCTTTGAGATCACATGAGATTGTCAAAAATTCAGAGACCCAAATTTTATTAGCCAGAAAATTACCTTGCCTTTCAAATAAGAGAAGAAAACAAGTTAGCGCCAGACGGCAAAATCCTACCAAGCAGATAAAGACGTATATATATTTTGTGAAAACAGCTGCAGATATATAATTCTGGAATTATGTGTTTGTATTATATACATGTAACTTATGATAAATAACAGTTATGTAAGGGAAAACTGAGTCAAAAATTCATTCTCACATACACACGTATAATTGATGTGAACATAATTATTTTATAGGGTCGAAAATTCAATTATGCTACACAAACAAGTTAAATAACATATTCAAAAAGAATAATGCCTTGTGTACAGGGCAATTTGTCACTGGCCCCTCACAAAGGGGCGGGCCCCTCATGTATTTTAAAAAAATAAAAAATAGAACAGGCCCTGCTCGCGTCTTGCCTGGTCTCATGTGAAATAGTTCCCTGTACTTCAAGCATGATTCATTCAAAAAATGGCACACATACCGATGCATTACTGAACATTTTGAAAAAAGAAAACACCCGAACATACACTGACAAGTCAATTTGTCTGTGTTTTATCCGTCTTTGAGACTGTTCAAGTGAGAAAATTTGGAGCAGAAGAGTAAACAAGAAGGTTGATGGATTGGAGCCTGGTGAGATTGCGTGGGGAAGAGTGTAACAGATCATTTGATACTCAAAACAGGTTGAGTGAGTTCTTGGGACTGGAGAAGAAATGGCCTTCATGACTTGGTAACACAAAAAAGTGGATACCTCGTTTCTTTTCAAACTCATTTTTAAACATGTATGTTTTAATAATATAATTTTAAACGTAAATTTTAAATTTTTTCTTATTTTTTTAACAATGTATTTTCTAACAAAAACACTATTTCAAAATACATTTTAGCCAAAAGAAAAAGAAGCGCACTTTTCTACTTATTTCTAAGCTTGTTTGGGTTCATAAATAGTTTAAATTATAAATAAATAAAAGTACGTAGATAAAAAATAATTTAATCATTTACAAATATAAGATCGAGTAAGTAAAGTCTTGTTTAATAGAAAATCGTTGCAGCAATTCGAGACTTGAAAAAATCTTGACTTTCCTTCAACTACTAATTGTAAAAAATATATATTTTATTTTTAAACCTAAAATATATTTGTGTCTTTTTTTGAAAATAATTGTTTGAAGATATAGGTAATGAAGAAATATCTTTAATAGTTGCACTGAATCATGATACCTATAAACCCTATTTGATACAATTTTTTTTTAAATTCATTTTTTTCGAATATATGTTAAATTACGCATTCTCATCGTAAAATTATTATGCACGTGAACTCATTATTTTTTTTAATTTTTTAATAATATATTCTTTAAAAAAAATCACTTTTCACAAAAAATTATTTTTTCAAACAAGCATATAGTTTGTTACTTTGGTTAAGAAAACGAGAAGTATTTTCTTACAAGCATCTAAGACTAAATTGTGGCGTGTTGTAGTGGGTGGAATAAATACTATAAATTGCAATAAATTATATGATGCGTGAAAACTCGTCGATCCTATAAAAATACTATAAAATGTTTGGTCACGCTCTTTTTTTTTTTTTAATTAGGTTAGGAGTAAACCTTTGATGGGATGAATATATCAGAATATTATAAATCAAAATTAAATCACGTGTATTCATAAAATTTTATTGGAATTGAGATATTTTTATGAGTTTTACAAGTCTTCGAGTCAATTATACATAATTGACTATTTATGATTACCATGTGATGACTTTGAATATCAAGTAATATTAATTTTTGATAGTTGATTCAAAAATAAATAAAAAATAGTAATGTTGGAATTAGCTATGTCAACGAGCCGAAAAAAAAGAGCTCGAGCTTTTTTGGGTCCGAGCTGAGCTGAGCAAAGCCCGGCCAAAAAAATGGGGCTCGGGCTCGAGCTCGATTACCCGGGTCCAGCTCGGGCTTTTTCCGGGCCGAGCCTGAGTCGCCCGAGCCGACGAGTTTTTTTGTCATCACTAGTTGGAATGAGATTAGGCCTCTTTTAGAGTTCCATTATCTAGAACTCTATTTTTTTTTTCAAACTCATTTTTAATCGCACATTTTTCAATAAAATAATTTTATATGTAAACTTTTTTTTTTATATATTTTTTAATTATGCATTCTCCAGAAATCACTATTACAAAACTCATTTATCACAAAAAAAAAAATATGGTTCGAACAGAGTCTGTATTAGAATTGAGTCATGGTTGAAGGTGTGGGTATATGGGAATGGACAATGCCACATGTACTACATCGGGTACTACATGATTTACCATGGCCAAGTGGCGGCCATGTATTGGAGCCTCGGGTGGGGCCACCCGAGGCTCCAATACATGGCCACCACTTTGTCATGTAGTAAATCATGTAGTACAATTTGTAGTACATATAGTTTAATCCTATGGGAAGGACATGGGAATTGCTCACGCCAAAAAAACACCCGAAGCTTCAACACATAGCCGCCACTTGACCATGTAGTACAATTTGTAGTACATATAGTTTAATCCTATGGGAAGGACATGGCAATTGCTCACACCAAAAAAAAAGGCCGCCACCGCCCGTGATTCCTTTTCACAGCGTTTCCGGCTAGCCCGTCTTTTGTGCACACGTATATGCAAATTGTGGAAAAAAAATGTGTGTAAAATTGACAAAAGTGGAATTGACTTTGGCCACCGACAAATTTTTTTTCTGTTCAAGTCATAATTCGATAGAAGCTAGCGCGTTGGCAACAATTTAGTGGCTTTTATGACAGAAATTTCAACAACCTTATCACTGAATAATCTCTGTTAGATAAACCGGAGATATAACATGGAAAAATTTTACGACTTCCTGTCGATGCTCTTTGTTATCGTTACTAAAAGGTATAAGTAAATTATTTTTGCTTAAATTATTTTTATAGCTTTTCGTCTCTATGATATTAAACAAAGTTACGACAACTTTAATTAGGAAATAATCTATCCAAGTTTAGGTAAATCACGTGTGACAAATTAGTTTATTATTACTTTTATCGAAAGGTTAGGTATACAATGTAAAACCTGTGTCCATATATATTGCCATTTGGATCATAAATTTAAGTTGGATTACGATTGTTAGTGACTGAATTATAAGTAACGCATATTGCAAGTGATTGAGGGATTGTCATAACTTATAATTACTTTGTAATTGTGATAGTAGAAAATAGTTAATTCGAGTTAGTTATTTTATTGGAGTAGCTTTGGAACCTCGTTAAAAAACCATTGCGTTCATAAATTTAATAGTTTGATAACGACCTTTTGATATAATGTTGAAAATTTTTAGATTCCTAATTTAATATTACTAATATTAGTAATTTCATACATACTATATCATCAATAAATTAATAATTTCGTTAAAATAATATTATATAACATGATTGAATTAGGATGTCTTTGTAAAATATGATTCCAAGGTTATTTTCTCTTGAAATTGATGTCTCATTGGACCTCATCTCTAATTTTTCTTAGTGCATTAAGAAGCTCTGATGTAGCATTCTCATATTGCAAGAAAAAATTATGATTGTTGCTTGGAGTGCATCTTTGTGGGAGACAAGCTCCAATAGAGAACTCCTCTTCAACTTCATCTTCTTTGTCAATTCTACGTCGTTCTCAATAATTTCCTAATCACTCAACAACTTTGAAGTTGCCTTATTCTTTCCTTACTAGTTCAAAATGTACTCAACACTCATTGTACGATGATACTTTTGACTCCTTGATTAAAAGATGCAATTGTTGAATTCCTCCGGCATCTGAGCGTAGATCCAAATTCTCTACTCTTTATCCATAGATTTAATTTCACAACATCGAAAATAATTTTCAATTGTGCTTGCTTGAACATTTGTTGATCAAACCGACATTGCACAATTCATAACATTTAAAACATCGATTTGGGATTCCAATTTCACAACCCTCCAAAAGATGTCGATAAAATCGACAATGATAATGCATCTTGAAAGCTAGAATGATTCCCACATCATAAGACTGAATCTTTGATCTTATGTTGGGTGGCAAGAAAATAATTCAACAAGAGAACTTTTCTATCATTCATTTTTCTATCAAGTTTTCTGATATATTCTTGAAATAAAATTCAAGTCATCCATGCTCGTTTGTTGGGATGATACTTGCTGTTCATACTGCTCAAGTTCACGTTCTTGAAATATCGTGATTCAGCATCCTTGCCAATAAACATAAATGAATTTTCTCAAAATCATCTTCATTACAACAAATAACAATTGTAAGTCTTTACTTGTTTTGTTTCTTGCCTTCGAGTTGCTTTATTGCAAGAGAATGATATAGTTGTAACATTTAAAATAATCAAGTATCATCTATATCCAAAACATTTTTCAGAGAAAATTGATCTAGTTTCTCTCTTATGAACTACAATGTGCTCTCCACACGCTTCATATCAAGTGACCCGATATCTCCGAGCAATGATGACATGATGTTATGTCTTTATTTGAAGTGCTCAAGCAAACCTTAAATAATGGAATTTTGGCGGCTTAATCGCACAAAACGTCCCTACGTTTGACATGTAGAGTGCAAAACGTCCATACGTTCCAATTTTTTGCATTTTCACCCCTATTTCACCGTTTCATTGCGAAAAACGTCATTTTCAACTATTTCTAACGTAAAATGACCAATATACCCTCCTATATAGATAAAACAAAAAAGAAAAGAAAAATAAAGAATAAATTGCAAACTTACTCCTATACTTTTTGAAAAATGCAAATGAGTCCAAACATCAACCCCAAAGACAGATATCAGGAATAATGAAATGCTGGATATTGCTCAAGAAATGTCAAACAAGGGAATCTTCAGTTATCTCAAGCAGATTAAATTCATTTGAACCTGAAAATATAATAACGAAATCACTTCAGAATTCGAAAAGAAACTCACATTATTTGATTAAACACAAAAATAAGTAGGCAAATGAAAGGAAAGGTAAATTGAATTACCTTGCAGAGGTTTACTCTCCAATTCAGACACGCTTGAAGAGCTCCCCCCTCGTGACTCCAATGACCCTTGAGATATTGGTTGCCTAGACCCTTTCGTCCCACCACTACTCTTCCCTTTTGGCACTATAGCATCGATCCCTTCTCCAATAAGGGCCTGTCTAGCAGCAGCAGCAGTTCACGAAGACAGTCAGATTGGCGGCCCCGTCCATTTGTTCCCAGCTGCTAAAAGTGTTTCTCTATCCAATTTCACCCTCAAGTTCACCTCAGTTTCTCTCTTCTCCTCCAAAATCAAATTGCCACCATTTCCACCACCACTGCAACCGTTTTCTTTATCACCTTTCAATATCCTTTGCTTCTCTGACCTTCTCCTCTTAGCCTCCATTCGCCTTAAGGTCTATAATTCCTTCATCTTCCTCCACTTATCCTCTGTCTCTACTAGCAATGAAGAGGTCTTCAACAGGCTGTTATACGCGACCGGAGGTGGTACCACCGCATCATTATTGTTCGGTCGATTCTTATGCCGCAAGCGCACGGGTCAAGAACAAGTAG
>CAIGRT010073625.1:0-30430 GCA_903798405.1 Fraxinus platypoda | reverse complement strand
CAATCCGAATCGTCGCGAGCTTTCCGAAATGGGGTTATGGGCCCAAAACGAACACCGTATGCAAAAGTTATGCCACTTTCTTTGAACGCCGACAATCCAAGCGCTCCAAATATGCAATCGCCTGTTCCTCTACATTAGCCTCATCACTCAATCTCTAAACCAGATCTCAATGATCCATTATATGTTCCATGGAGAAGGTGCAATCACGTGGTATCTGTATGGATAATCAACTCAATCCCCAAGGAGCTCTATCCTAGTGTTATGCATAAAGACTCAGCACGGGAAATTTGGCTTGAGCTCTATGATAGATACAATCAGAGCAATGGCCCTCATATTTACCAACTGTAGAAATTGATTTTCTCAATTTCATAGAACAATGGATCTCTCAGCTCTTATTTCAACAGATTGAAGGGACTTTAGGAGGAATTAGCTCACTACATGCCACATCATCACAATCCCTATCACTCTGATGATCAAGTCATGCAGGTTCTGATGGGTTTGGATGATTCTTACATTGCTGTCAGAAGCCAAATCCTTCTCATGGATCCAATTCATTCGTTAAATTGTGTCTTTGCTCTAGTTTCTCAAGAGGAAAGGCAAAGACAAATTACATATATGCATCAAAATGTAGAGTCTGCTGCATTTGCCAACCATAGTGCCCTCAACCAGCAACATCTCATTAGAAACACAAGCAGCAACAATTCTGGACAAATGAGGGATAGACCTCTTTGCAGTTATTGTGGCCTCACAGGTCACAAGAGAGACAAATGTTACAAACTCCATGGATTTCCTCCAGGGCATTAACTAGCTAAAAAGGTCCTTGAAAATGCATCAGCACATCATGTTGCAGCAGCAAGTGATTGTGAGAAATTGACCAACATCGGTAATGTTACTATAACTCCTAATCAATGTAAACAAATTATTTCCATGCTGAGACCTCAACTCGAAGCTTTCATACCTTCATTTGCTGCTACTTCCACCACCCTTGCTTTAGTGAATCATGTTGGGGCCTTTCACATTACATCAACTCAATCTCCAACAATACCTTCTGCATCAACTTTCTCAGGTAGTAACTTAGCATGTTCTGTTTACACATACACAGAGAACACCTAGATAATTGATAGAGGAGCAACGGATCACATTGTTTGTTTTGTCCAGCAACTCACAACCATCACAACTACTGTTAATGGGAATGTCAGATTACCCAATGGTCATGTTGCAGCTGTCACATACATAGGAACAATCAGATTATCAAGTGATCTTACTTTGACAGATGTTCTATATGTTTCATGCTTTACTTTTAACCTTATATCTACTAGCAAGTTAGCTTTGATTCGTCATTATTACTTGATCTTCATATTTGCTTATTGTTTTATTCAGGACCTTTTATCTTGGAAGATGATTGGGGTGGGAAAAATTGATGGTGGCATCTACCATTTACAACTCCAGCCATCTCAACAACATCATCAAACTCCAATATCCAGTACACCTAAGCCTGCTATCAATACCATCTGCAATCACTCCTTCGATCTCCGGCATAGTCGATTAGGACATATTCCTAGCTCTAGCTGTACCAGAAGTCCTCAGTGAGTCAAGTTTTCATTGTATCGTGTGTCCACTCGCCAAGCAACATGTACTGCCTTTTCCTGTTAGCAGACATGTATCAAACACCATCTTTGAATTGATTCATGTNCCTGTTAGCAGACATGTATCAAACACCATCTTTGAATTGATTCATGTTGATATATGGGGACCTTTTCACCATCCTTCAATTAATGGCTCTAAATACTTTGTTACCATTGTAGATTATTATAGTAGGACTACATGGACATTCCTTATTAACAACAAATCCCAAATTAGGAGTATCATCACATCATTTTACAATCTGATTCTAACCTAATTTAACACCAAAATAAAACAAATTCGGTCAGACAATAGACCTGAGTTTCACATGACAGATTTTTACCAATCCAAGGACATCATTCACCAACTAAGTTGTGTGGAAACCCCTTAACAAAATGGGGTGGTTGAACGAAAATACCAACACCTTCTTAATATGATCGGTCCTTAATGTTTCAAGCCAATCTTCCAATTCAGTTTTGGGGTGACTCCATTCTTACAGCTACATATCTTATAAATAGAATTTCCTCCCCTGAGATCTCTGAAAAGACTCTTTACGAGCTTCTTTTTAACACAAAACCAACATATTCTCACTTAAGGGTGTTTGGATGATTATGTTATGCATCTACTCTCAAAAGAAACATGTCAAAATTTGACCCTAGAGCTGATGCCTGCATTTTTCTTGGTTACCCCAATGGAATAAAAGCCTACAAACTTTTCAACTTGACCTCCAAAACTTGCATCATATCAAGCAATGTGATTTTCCATGAATCTGCATTTCTTTTCCAAAGCATTCCATCACAGGTTCCAAGAATCGACAATCACTTACCACTCTTCCTAAATAACAACATTCCATCTCAGAATTCCTCAACTCCTATCACTTCAGATATATCTTTTTTCTCCAAACCCCTCTATAGAGACTTCACATGTACACTTACCTACTATGTCTCAATTAGATTCTGCATCATCATCACCCCATAACTTTACCAACCAACATGCACCTCTACTTAGAAATCAGAAAGACCTCATAGATCACCCTTATACCTTGGACAATATCACTGCAGCTTGGCCATGCACAATAATTCACATCTCCAATCTGATTCCAGGATGATTGATGCACCTGAAAGCGGTAAACAATATGACATTTCGACTTATGGCTATGACCATTTGTCCTCAGCTCATAGAGCTTATGTACTATCAATTTCATCATCTTCTGAGCCAACATCCTATTATCAGGCCTCCAAAAATCCAGATTGGTGTGCAGAAATGGACGCTGAGTTCCAAGATTTAGTTGCTAATGATACGTGGTCATTAACAGCTTTGCCTTCACATAAGACCTTAGTTGATTGTAAGTGGGTCTACAAAATTAAATAAAAATATGATGGCACTGAAGAGAGGAAGAAAGCATGCCTAGTTGCAAAAGGCTTCACGCAACAAGCTAGATTGGATTACGAAGATGCCTTTTCCCCTGTAGCAAAACTGGGCACATTTAAAACTCTCTTAGCAGTGGTAGTAATGAAACAATGGCTGCTGTTCCAACTTGATGTGAACAACACTTTTCTCCACGAAGATTTGGAGGAAAAAGTGTACCTGCGTATGCCTCCAGAGTATGAGCAGTAGGGGGCCAACGGTTAGAAACTTGTATGCAAGCCCAACAAGTCCATTTATGGACTTAAACAAGCCTCTAGACAGTGGTACAACAAATTGTCAAGTTTCATCCTCTCTCAAGGCTTCATTCAATCCCAATCAGATCATTCATTATTCACCAAGCTCAATGGCTGTTCATCCACCATTTTATTGGTCTATGTTGACACATCATCATTGCTGGAAATGATGGGTTGTATATTGATCAGTTTAAGAAGGTTTTGGATCAGCAGTTTAAACTGAAGGACCTAGGAGCTCTGAAGTTTTTCGTAGGTCGGAAGTAGCTAGAAACAGCACTTGAATCTCAAGGGAACAGCAGGGCAGGGCCTTTTCTTTGGGAAGGATTCAGAGGTCCAGCTTAAAGGTTTCTGTGACGTAGATTAGGCCGCATGCTCAGACACCTGGAGGTCAATTACAGGTTATTGTGTCTTTTTAGGGAATTCCTTAATCTCATGGTGATCAAAGAAGCAAGGGACTGTGTCTAGGTTTTCAGCCGAAGTCGAATACAAAGCTATGGCTAATATAGTATGCGAATTAACATGGTTGCAATATATACTTAGTGATTTGGGAATTGAACATCAGAAACCAGCATTGCTATTTTGTGACAATCAAGCAGCCATACACATTGCAGCAAATCAGGTGTATCATGAAAGAACAAAACATATTGAGCTGGATTGCCATGTTGTCAGAGAGAAGATACAAGAGGGCAAGATCTGAACCATGTACTTATGTACTAAGGATCAACTTATAGACATGCTAACTAAATCAATTGGGGGATTGAGATTTAGAACACTATTAAGCAAGATGGGAGTTCACAACCTTCACTTCCTACCTTGAGGAGGCGTATTGTATAAATTGTTAATTCTTTTTCTTCCTTTCTGTTTTTAAATTATTAGTGACATGGCATATTAGTTAGAATCTTCTTGTTAGTTAGTTAGAGAACAAAATCTGTATATATATTTATAAGAGTTGATCAGCTGAAGGGGATTAACACACGGTCACAATCATTTGGTTCCAATTATTTTTTTTCCCTTCATCTTCCAGAATCTATTATTTTTCTGAGAAATTAAGAATTGGAATTTGTTGGATTATTTTCTCAGTTTATACTTTTGGGCATTGCTAGACTATAAATTTGGGAAAACGCATAACATGGGGGGCTGTTAGCTTGATTTCTTAGTTGGTGGTGGTGGTTGTGGTGGAAGGTGACTATGATGTTGGAAGGTGGATTTGGAAAATGCAGCTATGGCGGTGATGGTATCGTAGCAAACTTGGGATTTGGGAGTGGCAACATGATGGTTCAGATTGTAGTGGAGGTGGTTTTGGTGGTGGTGTATCGTGGTATGATACAAGAGGGTAGAGACCAAGAACGGATCCAAGATCAGATTACAAGTCGGACTAATACGTAAAAAAAATTAAACATCCATCCCTAGCAGAGACGAAGGTGGTGAAAATAGGTGATAAAAAATGCGTATCATAATTCAACATAAAATGTAACTTGTGTTATAAAATGTATGGTAAAAAGAGTTTGAAAAAATTAAAAATAGTATTTGAGAATAAAAAAGGGTTTAAAAGTTTATTGGGAATTAATTAAGATTCTAAGTGTATTCGTGAATAATTTCCATATATTAATAACCTCACAAGAATAATATTTTTTTTTTATTGGTACCGACTTGAGATAACATGATAAATTAATAATTCTCTTAAGTTGATTAGATAGTACATTATAAAATGCATATAGATTCCATATAATGTATATAAATTAAATTTCTCGGGATTTATAATGCTTATTATTCATTTATAAGGCATTCCTCAAACATTATTTGTTTATGCTAGAAATTGATATCAAATTGAATATAATTTTTAGCTTCTCTTAACATGGAAATTATTTCCGGTGAGGTTTTCTCATATTACAACAAAAAAAGTTATTCAATGTAATCATCGTTTTGAGTGCTACTTGGATTATTTTTGTTGCACTCTCACAATATTGTATGCATATCATTTGTAACAACTCAGTTCACTTAATATGATATTATCTACTTTGGACCAAGCCTGCACGATTTCATTCTTGGCTTTAATCCAAAATTCCTCGTACTAATTGGGAATAGTCATTTTACTTATAAATCAGTCGCATTTTCCTTCTCAGAGCATTTATAACATTCTAGATTGGGGTACTTTCAGAAGTAGTCTTTGAATCTTTCCCATACTTTTGGATAGCTCTTGAGGTTTTTATTCTTGAAAATGTGAAGCTCAATTTCGATCACATGAACTCAAAATGGAGGGAAGAATTTTATTGTAAACTTGTGTACTAAGTCATTCCAAGAAACGATGCTCCCAGCAGGAAGTGAGCATTGCCATTTTTTGTGCTATCCTTCAAAGTATGAGGGAATAGGTGCATTCAAAAAGTATCAGCTGAGATGCCTTCATGATTGGTCACCTCACAAAGCATCAGGAAAGATTGAATGTGCTCATGAGGATTTTCAATTGGTTTTTTTAGAGAACCTGATCTCCTGATAATTCTGAAACAAATTTATGACATCCGGTCGTGTGGAAGTTGGCCTGCTTAAAAGGTGGATATATAATAGCTAATTGCATAGGAGCACGTATGTGATTTACATAATCCCAAATAACTTCTCCATTGTTGGCAACTGCTCTTAGCAAAGCTAGTTGTTCTAGTAGATCGGGTAGTAATTGAATTTGATATTGATTTTGATTTTGATTTTATGTCATTTTCTTTACTTCTCTATGTTCTCTTCTTCGTTGTCCGGAGGTTTTTTCGATCTCAGAATCCAATGATAGGAGGTCGATTTCTTCAAAATCTTGCATAAACGATCAAAAAATAAACATGAGAGATCAGGTGTATAATTAATACCCTAAAATAAATAAAATTTTCAGTCATATATAAACTAATAAATTCAAATGAAATATTTTATTCTCGGCAACGACACCAAAAATTTGTTTTGCGAGTTCCATGAGGGTACGAGATCATTGATAAGTAATAGATTTAGTGAGTTAATAGGATCGTCCCACAGAGCATAATTTTAATTCAAATTTACTAGTTTTGTATGAAACTCAACGTATGTAAATAAAAGAAATTTTATTTGTGATTATTCTAAATTATGCTAAGGAATATATAAAAAGTGTGTTTGTATTGTAGTGAATTTCGACTCCACCTATTACTATCTATCTCATTTCTAAATTATGTAATTTAGTTCCGTCATGCATTTTTTACAATCGATAAAGTTAATGTATGTAATTTTCTTTTTCAACATAAATTAAATTTATTCTAATCACTACCCAAATCTATTCCTAGTACGAATTTGAATTATTAGAACACATTAAATTTTAGATTATCTATATGATTGCATACATGATATTATTATTGCTAACATCGACTGCCAGTGTGTTAATCTTGTCGCATTCAATTTTTTGATATAATTGGCCTTCAATTCTTGATGGGGTTTTATCTACTCTATCAAAATATATCAATTAACATTTTGTTCTTGATGATTTTGATCACATAATTATGTATTCAGAAGCTAGAGAGATATTACTACAATGGTAACCATTGGTTCGTATTTATAGGAGTCAAATATTCAATCAAAATAGCGTACCAATTTAAACCAAGAATTCTGATTTAAAAAGGAAATTGCCAGCAACGCGCCCTGCCATTATCCGAGCCGCACACACACTACTTGGTGATTCAACTCTCGGTTAATTCTTTCACAATTCAGCGTCTATCACTCGTGCGCGTCGCTAATAAACTTTTCAGTTTCGCACGTTTTGGCCCCAGCTTTCTTCCATGTGCATTTTGAATCTTTTTTTTTTTTGTGTAGTTGTGATACTTCAACTTTCAATTGCATTCAATTGAACCCCCAACATTCTCTAATCGTTGATCTTAACTTTCAATAGCATTCTATAATTTAGTGTTTGATTGGATTTAACATCTAAGGTTTACTATTTTCAACATATTCAAAATTTGAATCAAACTAATATTTCATGATGCAAAACATAAATCTTATGCACAAAAATATCAAGTTCCACGTGAATAACCATAAATTACCTAACATACAACATTCCCACAAGTTATATTCTAACACATGGTTTCAAATATACGCATCATAGTATGCAAGGTTATCTACTCCACACGAGCACACAAAAGTAATAATAAAGCTGAAAATAACTATTTTTCTTATTTTTGATTTTTTAATATTTTTTTTGCATGCGAAAGTACATAAAACCTTAAAAATAGATAACATACTTGTTTTTCACCCCTAAACTTATGACAGATAGTGCCCTAAATAAATAAATAAAAATTAAGGGCAAAGAAGAAAACTAAGTACTCCCTTAATATTACTCTACAAGAGGTGGTTAGACTAATTTAAATGTGATGGGTCACTTATTATGTCTTTCTCATGTCATTTATGTTCAGGTGTCATGTTCTTTCAAAATATTTAAAATCAATCATAGTATGGAACAAATTATAATAAAACCAAACACACCCTAAAAGGAAAGGATGAAGATATCCTATAGTACTAAAAGGAATAAAAATTACTAATTCTAGAAAGCAAAATAAATAAAAGTGGAAGAAAATTAGGTTGCCTTCATCTAGCGCTTGTTTATAGTCATTACCTTGATTTTGATGTTTTGGCTATTCATGGTGGTTTGAAAATAGAGTTTTCAACCTTATATCCGGTGCACTGGCAGTTGTTCTTTAATTCATATTTGACCCTATAGATTATGAGAGTTCTATTATTATCCCTTCTAGCCAATCCACAACTCTCTTCTTGTTCTTGTGACTACCACAATCTTCCTTTTCGTCATGGTCAATCCTTTTGCATTCCATAATGTGAAGCGGTTGTCTGAGTGGACTACTCATGTGGAATATATGTTTTTTTTTCCTTTCACCTTCAAGATTATCTCACATTTTCAAAATTCATTAATGGTCGTCCAGTTGTTAAGAATGATTTTCTTAGAACTAATGACATGTGTTGAGCATCTATATCAAGGACGATGAAATTAGCTATAAAAAAGATATCTCCAACTTTGATGAGCATATTCTCTACTATTCCCTAAAGATGTTTGAGTGTTCTATCAGCCAACTGTAGAATTATAGAAGTTGTTTGAGGATCATCCAATCCTAATTTCCTGTAGATAGACAATGTCATCAAATTAATACTTGCTCCATAATCAATTAAAGCATTTAAAACTATGTGAATTTCTTATAGACCAAGGTAAAATGAAACTCCATTGATCTTTCAATTTAGAGGGAGCTTGTGTTGTAGAATTGCACTGCATTCTTCAGTTAATGCCACTATTTCATCTAGTGGCAGCTTTGTCTTCTTGGTCAACGTGATAGCAATAAGGGGCTTAATTGTGATAGAAAGACCCCTTACATAAAGAAATATCATACCAAAAGTTAAAATAAAAAAATTTGATGTCACCTTCAGCGGGGAGAATCGGATTATTTCTTCACTTTCGAAAACTTAGTATAATTTGGAATTTATTGAATGTCATCAATGAAAGGAATGTTGATGTAAAGTTGTCTAAGGGCATTCAAGAACTTCTTGAACTATTTTTCCAACTTATTGTTCTGCAACCTTTGAGGAAATGGGACTGGAGGCGTTTGTTTATTGACAAAATGGTTGCTTTAACCTGTGGACTATCTTACTATTCTTCTTGATTAATATTTACTAATTCTTTAGGCAACCGACTTGTTCTCGCTCATGGTAGATACCTAATTCTCATCTGTCCCTTTCTTCTTCACAGCAATTTTTTGGCAACTAAACTCAACTTCTTGTAGTGATAGCTTGAAATTGTTCCTCTTTTGGCTGCTTTCGAAGCCTTTGAGGTAATGAAATAGGTGGCACATATTCTCAAACAGGGCGCAAACTTAATTGATAGTGTCTAGACAACTTCTTTATTCATAGCTTCAACTTCTAATACATGTTCCCATGGGTTCTTTTCTGTATCTCTTGGCATGATATTCTATGTTGTGTTGGACAATTCGGATGCTATATATCCATCCGAGTTTCCAATTTTTTTATTGCAACCTCTAGTTCTAAAAATTAGTCTCAACCTATACAGTGTACCGAACTATTAGATTCTCCAAATATGACCTATTCTCTTGTTGTTGACGAAATCCTTATAGGTTGTCCTGAATCTGATTTATTTGACCTCTATTATTATCCCATGAAAAGTTAAGACGATTCTTTCGATCTAGATTATACATGTTAGAGTAAGGATTAGACTCCTTTGTTTTAGAATTCTGTGCATAGTTTACCTCCTTAGTCTCATAAACATGTGTGGATGTTAAATGACAGCTTGCAATCGTATGATTTTCCACGCATCCTCAGCAAATTGGTTCTGATTGCTGCACCAAGCTCACATTCCGAGATAGGTTGTCCAACTTCTTTGTTAGTATTTCTAACTGGGCTACGAATTTTGTAATTACGTCTACGTTGTGAAGATTCGTTGTTTTCCTCGAAGTTTTCCTTCCAGTTGGCCACATAAACTGATTTTCAACAGTTCTCCCCAAAAGATCTAAGGCATTGTCTAAAGGCATATCCATTATAGATCTTCCTGCTTAAGCATCGGCTATCTTATGGTATTCAGGTTGCAGGCCTGAATAGAATATGTAGATATAAGCATTGTTTGGAATGTCGAGATTGGGGCACTTTCTGAAGTAAGCTTTGAATCTATCATATGCTTCAGATAGCTTTTGAGGTCTTTCTTCTTGAAAGTGTGAAGCTCAATTTTGATTAGATGAACTTCATATGGAGTGTACATTCGAAAAGTATCAGCTGACATGCCTTCAAGACTGATCGTCTTGCAAAGCATTACGAAAGGTTGAATGTGCTCATGAGGATTTTCAGTTGGTTTTCTACAGAACTTGATGTCCTGATAATCTTGAAACAAATAGATGACATATGATCGAATGTGGAAGTTGACTTGCCCAGAAGGTGATAACTGGTTGCATGGAGCAGGTATGGGATTTACGTAATCCCTAAGAGCTTTTCCATTGTTGGCAACGGCTCTTGATGGATCTAGTTGTTCTGGCGGATTAGGTAGTAACTGAATTTGATTTTGATTTTGATTTTGATGTTCTGCCATTTTTCTTGCTTCTTTATATTCTCTTCTTCGTTGTCTGAAGTTTCTTTCGATCTCGGAATCCAATGGTAGGAGCACAATTTCTTCAGATTATAGCATAAATTGCCAAAAAATAAATAAGAGAGATTAGGTGTATAATTAATAGCCTAAAACAAAATAAATTTTGAATCATATATAAACTAATAAACTCAAATTAAATACTTTATTTTCGACAATGCCATCAAAAACTTATTCGTACGAAACCCGTAAGAGTAATAGATTGTTGATAAGTAATAGATTTAGTAAGTTGAAAGTATCGTTCCCACGGGGAATAAATTTCAATAAACGAAATTAAGTCATAAGATATCAAAATTAATAACAATTGGCTTCATTTAACGGTCAGATAAATGTAAATACACTTATCAGATTTCGAAAAATACTGACTAATTTTCCATATAACTCCATAACAATTCAAGCCTAGCTAGTTAGTACCACGTCTATTGCACCTCATACATGATCAAACATGTAGCACGAATGATACATCAATATCATTGGTTATGTTATGCATATATCTATAGACCGGCCACATGACAAGCAAAATATCACGCACGTACATTCGTTCTGTTTGCAAAACAATGTCGTCCTACGCTAATGTATTGTATTGTATTGTATTGCCTCTCCTATTCGACCATCCGAGACAATGACGTCGAATCCTATCGCGTTGCCTATCCTCTTTTTTGAGGCGTTAAGAGCACTATTCAATGACTCAATATCTTATCTTTCGAGACATCACAACTCTCATCACCATATCACATTGCCACGCCGAGGCAAATTTAGGAGCTAAACCTCAACCATAAGTGGGCCACTTAGATTTGAGGCGGTTGATGTTCGACCCCTAAAGCATAAGTTTAATTTTTGACATCTTGAGCAAAGTATATTTGATTGATGTGAAGTTTTCGCAAAGTCGGACTGTAGTCAAATCCTGATAATCTGCCTATGATAGGGTGTGGGAGGTTACAGGCCTATGATGGCTACTATGTAACATATTTGAGCTTGATGTATAAGCTGCTGGGATGAAGTTACATATCAAGCATCCATACTTTTTGTATCTCTTTTATTTATAAATACTCACACTTGGTATCGGTTAAAGGTAATTGAAATTTTGTAATCTCACTCAAATATAAACCCGACTCCCGTATTCTAATTTTCTTTTGTTTCTCCCACACTCGAATTATTGTTTGTATTTTGACTTGAATATCGGAGTGCATAAATCATGGCCTCTCTCTTTTTCCTTAGATCCATGATCTGTACCTGTAACGTATGGGTCCAAGTATGTAGTTTATATATACATACAGGAGATATAAGTAGGGATACGTTGACATTTGGGTCTCATTGATTCAAATGTCAACAAATTACATGCAGATCGTACTTTACTTGACTATTTTTGAAATATACGAAGTTCAATCCAACTAATGCCTAGAGGGGGTAAATAAGTATAATATGCAAAATTTAAAATTACCTACCAATAACTTGCAAGAAGTCATAAATTATTAAATCTAGATGAATTAATATCAATTTAAAGCATGCAACATTCAAGCACAAAAATAAATGCATAAAGTAAATAAAAACGAGATTTGTTTACGAAGGAAAAACTTTTGAAGAATTTCTCAAGAGAAAAAAAACCTCTGGGCACCCCGTGCCAGCAAATAATCTACTAGAAAAGATTGAACTTATAGAATTATTCCAGACACAACTAAACCTTAGTTAGACTCTGACTCCAAATTTGTAATCACCGAAAAACCCCTTAGTTCTGCGTTCCATTACCTGCTCCACAACCTCAAGACTTCTTTTTCCTTCATAGATCACCAAGAACGAACTCGTTCTTAACTAATTTGGACTTTGATCAGGTCTCAGGATTGTCAAAACTCTGAAGAATATTTGGTAGAGGCTTTTGGTATTTTGGTATTTTTATTTTGTTTTATTTTTTAAGGTAAGACAATTATTTCAATCAATAATTTGCTCAATGCTCATAGACTTGGATTTTCGTTGGGTATATATAATATTAGAGAGTTCTAGGTTGTTTGGGATTATTTAAATACTAAAAATTGTGAATTAAGATTTGCCTCAGTAAACAAACCACTCGAGCACCCCTAGGGCGGTCAGCTACCGGAAGAAAACCGCTCGAGTGTTCACTTGGTGCTCTTCGAGTACTTTTAGTCATTACTTGATTGTTTCGAATACAGATTGAGCCCTTCCTAAGACACTATACTATAGATATGAATGCTCGATTAAATGATGTTTGGGTATGAAACTTGCCAATACTATAGACCTAACAATTTTGGATTTTCTCATTATATAAACCTATGTAGACATGTATGTATGTATGTATGTGTGTATGTGTCTAGTAGATTGGTTCCAGAAAAGATCAAAGATATGTAATTAGTTCTATGATGTGTATAGATATGTGGATATTAGTTGTGATGTGCGGCTAAAATTAAAATTAGACTTTGATTGAAAATTATAAGTAAAATTATAATTTTCCCCAAACATAGTCACATAAACTTTTTTATTTGTTTAGAATTTTTTTTTTTTGTCATAAATTCCTTTTTTTTCCCCTGTTCTATTTATCTATTTGTTGTTAGTTGTTATTAATTTTTTTTTTTCCTGAATTTTTATCTTTTTTCAGACTCATTTTCACTTTTCAAAAAAAAGCAAAAACATGGATTTCCCGTGGTATTTTTCACAAAAAATTTCTCCTCGTTTTGTTACCATGGGCAGGCAGTGGCGAAAATAGAGGAAAAACCTCCGATATTTTTGCACAACAAGGGTTTACCTTTGATTTTTACTGCCACCTTTTGGATTTTATTTTTATTCATATATAATTATTGATAAAATAAGGATAACAAGAGGAGCATAAAGCTACGCGTTTGATACTAAGCCCCTACTTGAAGAATTCTTTTTTTGGGAAAAATGAGTTTTGAAATAGTGATTTTTTTGATATTATGTAGTTACAAAGTAGGAAAAAAATTAATATTTATCTGTAAAATATTTTATTGTGTGAATGTGTAGTTGAAAATGAGTTTGAGAAAAAAAAAAATTTGATCCAATAAATGTCAAATAGAAGCTAAATTGAAATCATTGTTACAAGGTACTTAGAGAGATAACAAGCACTTGTACTACAAATTTGGTCCTTTCGAAGAAATGGACAAAGATAATAGAATTCTACCATTAAGTCTATTTTTGACTCTTTTAAAATAAAATAATTTACTTCTCATACATGTTTCCAACCAAAAATTCACACAATAAAAATATTTTAAACGTAAATTCAAAAAAAAAAAATCACCTTTAAACCATACATTCTAAAATAATAAATAAATAAAATTACTATTCAAAACATTATTTTTACGCAATAATGACCATCAAACCGGGCCAAAATATCCTAATAGAAATGCACAAATTTGTTTAGTACATTAAGGGAAGAGCAGTTAGGATTTGACAAAATTGAGACACGTTTATTATTTTTATCACAATCCAATGTTACGACCACGAAACCGTAGCCTTGATACTCGACGTTAATTGCCCATTTTATCATAATCCAATTAGTTTTTATTTCCTCTTATTTACTCTAAATGTTTAATTAATTCATTTGTCGATGAATGTTTCAATGTTGAAATTATAGAAATAATATAAAATATATTTTTTAAAAGAATTAATGTAATTAACACCTAGTTTACATTCACTATTTAGACGATATTAACTTTACTAGACAAAAGGAGATCTTAGTTACGTTCACACACATGTGTATTACATCTTACTTACGTTCACACACATGTTCCATGAATGATACATCACTGTAGTTGGTTACATATAGTCCATGTTCGGTCTGGCTGAAAAAACTGCTTAAAATTTAAGTGAATATCAATAATTAATTTTAACCATATTTTTATTGGATCCATAACTTTTTAACCACATATTCATTCAACTTTTATTAAAATCCATTAAAATTTTTATTTTTATTTAAAACAAAAAGGGGCATAGTTTAAGTGTCAACACAAGAATAATAATAGAAAACATATTGAAGAGATCCAAAACTCATAATCAAGATCAACAATCAAGAAGAAGGTATTGAAATAATTAAGATTATAGATTAAGAATCCAAACATGAAGAGATTGCAATTGATCTCCAAGATTTAAGATTAAGAATCAAGATCTAGTAACAAAGAATCATTCACAATGAATTAAGGTGCGTTCCGCATTTAATAATTATCCTAGTGATTTGACTGAAGGATCTTGGCAATAAATTAATTAAGTTTTCAAATTATTGAGATTTAAAGTTTCACAAAATTCTAACAAATCGTATCAGAGCCAACTTCATGTTAAACTATTGAGATTCAAGAAAGAATTTTAAGATTGTCATAATTTGGATTTTCCAATTTGGGATGTGAATTTTTTAGCCCTCAATTTCAAAATTTTGAGTTTTTTGAGATTTTTCAAAAAACAATTCTAGGTCAAAACGGTAACTGCAGCGCTGTATCCAGGCTCGCTCAGCACACGACAATTGCCATTCAGGAAGCACTGTAGCACACTCGGCACAGCGCCCAACCCCTACTGGGTGTTGCAAGGCAGCGCTCCGTTTTCGAGCATTGTAGCGCCAAAGTTCTATTCAATTTTTTTTTTAAATGAAAATAAAAGATAAGGGGTAATCAATTTCAAATCTTAATATTTAAAGTTTCTTTCGAATTGCTAATTTTCTAAAATAGATTAATTGAATAAACATATAACTAAAATAACATCTCTTGTCTAAATTGATTTATTTGAAATATTAGGATGGTTGTATGTATGTAATTCATGCAGATATTGATCGGTTCAAAAGAAAATCAATATTTGGCCGAATTATTTGCACACTTGTGGTAATAAATATGTGATAATTATAAAGGTTTTTTTTGTTACGTGAACATTGACATAAAGATAGACTCAATGTTGACATGATTTATTGTCAATATTTGATTTCTATACCAAGATTATCACTTACAAATTGTTATTTCGGTTGAAAAATTAAATGTCAATGTTGTGATTGGTCTCTTTTGATGGGGGGCCATCATTATTTAAATTTGTCGATTGTCCAATAAGGGCTCCTATGTAAACATGTTAAATATGTTTTAAGTTCTCTATTCAGTTAATCAATCATTTTCTATAATATCTGTCAAAATTAATTTAATTCCTGTGTTTGAACCAAATTTTAAGGACTGGAAAATAGAACGTTTATATCATTCTTGGCCATATGGATCTAGACCTTACGTTAAGGGTTGAACAACCCACTATTCTTATAGATAAGAGTTCCGTCGATTAAAATGGAACTCGGATAAGTGGGATCGTTCAAATCGCATGCGTCATATGATCATAAAGCGTGAAATTCCACTAACATTCCGTTGTGCTGTGTCCAATAATGTAACTATTACCAAGGAATTTTTTAAAGAAATTCAAAAAGAG
Source organism: Fraxinus platypoda (assembly GCA_903798405.1). Taxonomy (NCBI): domain Eukaryota; kingdom Viridiplantae; phylum Streptophyta; class Magnoliopsida; order Lamiales; family Oleaceae; genus Fraxinus; species Fraxinus platypoda. Next base: position 14,590 of record CAIGRT010073625.1, on the reverse strand, counting down.
TTTTGTGAAAAATCGATAAGGTCGAAACTAGTACACTTCTAACGAACTTGATTTCACTAAAGTATAAAAGTAAAGTAAACATACGGGAGTACATCATGAAAATGTCTCATATTGCTTTGAAACTGAAGTCATTAAAGATTGAGCTGTCTGATGACTTGCTTATGCATTTAATTTTGATTTTTATTCATGCATAATTAGGCTAATTTAAGGTCAGTTATGACTGTCCAAAGTGGATTTGGACTCTTAATGAGCTCGTTTCCTATTGAGTGCAAGAAGAAGAAAAGAAAAGTGCTCACTTATCAAATACCTTTAAGGACAAGTTCAAGAAAAGAAAGAAGGATAAGAAAGCTGTATCTGGTTTAGTTCGAATGAAACAGCAAAAGCTTGAAAGAGATAAAGTATATGACTGTTACTTTGAGGAAATCCTAGACACATCAAGAGGGATTATAATACTACGATTGGCGTGTAAAGAAAAATACACTTCTCACTTTGGTTTGCTCGAAGGTTATTTTAATTTCAGTACCTAGACACACTTGATGGATAAAATTTCGGTGCCACTACTTACCTGGGTGTGTCTATGCAGGGTTACCTGAATAGTCGAAAGACAATTGATGCTGAAAGATTCATTTATGTGGACGATGACAAATTAATTAGAGTTGAGACTATAAGGACTTTTAGATTGTTATTAAAAATTAGTTATTATTTGGATTTGAAAAAAAACATTTGCAGTACCATCTATTACATGGAATTTGGTTTCTGTTTCTATATTGAGCAAATTCGGTTACTATTGTTCATTTAGAAATAGTTAGTTTAGTTTTTTTTTTCAATTCAAATATTGTGGGTGCCAGTTCTTTATCGGTTTATGATAACATATATTTGCTTAATACATTTGCATCTTATAAAGAAACATTATATGTGAATTTACCTGGTATTAAACATAAATTAATTGATGAAAATTTCGCTTCATTATGCACAAGCGATCATGTCACATTTCTTAAAAGAGAAAGGTAAAGCTTGTGTTAGAATAAATTTTTGATCCTCTTAAATTTTCAAACTTAAGTGCTTGCGTTAGTTGCATTAATAGGGAAAAGATAAATATAAGGAGATTAGATGCTCAAAAGACTTCGGACGTCTTAGAACTCATTCATACGGATATCTATGGGTCATTTTCTTCGACTTCTTGGAATGGTCAACAATCATTTATCATGTTCATAAATGAATTTTCTTGTTATAACTACCTATAATTCATTTATGAAAATCTCAATCGCTAGACATGTTCAAGGCTTGCAAGGCTGAGGTTGAAAATTAAATCAGCAAAAGAATAAAATACATCATATCTAGTCGTAGTGGAGAATATTATGAAAGATATGACGGATCTAGAAAATAATGTCCAGGGCTTTTTGCTAAATTTTTAAAAGAATGTGGAATCGTTCCACAATACACCATGCTAGGATCACCTAATATGAATGATGTTGCTTAGAGACGATACAGAACACTTAAGGATATGATAAGAAATATGATTAGTCATTCTACCTTACCAAGATCTTTTTAGGGAAAAGCAAAATTCTCAATAAAGTTTGAAGTGAAGCAACTGTTAAGGGATTACAAATTTTTAAGATTGGTCAATTTTCGAAACGGGAAATGCTTGGTTCTTTGAGAATGTGGAGTTTACGGGGAATGGAGGATAGTTATAAGGTTAAAGATTTTGTCAGGAATATGTAACTAACTATTTTTTATGTTGCAATTAACATTGATCAGGACCAGAAACAAATTCTTGCTCCAAATCTTGTTCAAGAAGTAATTTCAAATCAAGACAATATTACAAAGCCCACATACACAATCAAGAGAATGTTCCAGAAAAACAAATTCAACAACTTCAAGAACAAATGTCATTAAGGAAATCCACTAGAGAAAGAGAGACAATTACGGATGACTTTATAGTTCTTTCTCTAAAAATATGAGGATGACATTAGATTTGTGGAAGAAGATCAGATCAATCAATTTTCATCAAGCCATGCAAATAAATTATTCTCAACAGTGAATTAATGTAATGAATAAAGAGATAAAGTATGTAAAGACAATGACATTTGGGAACTCATCCCATTGGTTATAAATAAATATTTAAAACCAACAGGGATTCAAAGAGTGATGTGGAGAGATATTGGCTCATCTTGTTGTAAATAACTTTACTCAAAAGGAAGATATTGACTTTAAAGAGACTGTCGCTCTAGTTTCTACGACAGACTTTTTTAGAACTATTATGACACTTGTGACACATTTTGATCTTTTACAAATTAAAGAAATTCATCAATGGGTTTAAGCGGGTTTCTCGTCAATGGTATCAAAAATTTCATCATATAATTATCACATTTGTTTTTGAGATGAATGCATTTGATAGTTGTGTCTATCACAGGTTCAGTGGGAGTAAGCATATTATTCTGATATTATATATTGATGACGTACGGCTTGTCTGCAATGATATGGCTTAATGCACGAAATCAAAAGATTTATGTCATGAAATTTTGAAATAAAAGATCTTAATGACGCCTCTTTTGTGTTAGGGATACAAATACCTTGGGATCGTTTTCGAGGTATTTTTGGATTATTACAAAAGAGTTATATTAATAAGGTTCTTAAGAGATTTGGAATACAGGAATATAAACCTGGTGATACCCCTATTGCTAAGGGACAAATTTAGTCTCAATCAATGCCGGATAAACTTAAAGAAAAAAAAATATATAGAAGATTCTATGTGCTTCATCAATTGCTAGCTTGATGTATGATTGATTCGGATATAGCATTCGTTGTTAAAATGTTTGGCACATACTTAAGTAACTCTAGATTGGATGTTTGGAAAGTAGCCTAGCAGGTTATTCGATAAGAACTAAGGATTATATAATCACATATAGGAAAGAAGACTAATTGGAGATCATTGGACAGTCTGATTCAGATAATGGAATATGACTAAGGAATTTTATCACTAGGCTGCACATTTTGGATAGAATTGAAATGTCGCTTAAGTTATTCTATGACAATAGCAGTCTTGTATTCCAACATGAGCTCGATGATATCAAAGTTTATAAACATTAAATTTCTAACTGTTAAGGAAAGGGTTCAGAGTGGTCAGGTTTCTATAGAGAATATTAGAACAAACTCCATGATTGTGGATCCACTTACTAAATGACTACCACCCAAGTCACCCAAGGTCTTTCATGAGCATATTGCTTACATGAGTGTTATATCTGTTGATGTTACGGTAGTTTAGTGGGAGTTTGTATTTGGTTTTTTTTTCAGATACATTTTATGCTTATATATATTTAGGTTATTTTCAGAAATAATGTACTGAGTTTAATTTCACTCTGATTAAAGTTTGTGGTTTGATCTCATTAAAAAGCAAAGTAGAACCAGTTGAAAATATGCATGTTTGAATCATATTACATGTAATTTTCATGCTACACATCCATATTTGATCTATGTCATTTGATTGTATTAATATACTTGACTATTGATGGATTTAGTTATGATACTTGTAATGAAAATCACTTTGATCATATACATAATTGATAAACGAGATTGTTCGAAGATGGTTTTGGTTATAGTAACAAAAGTTTTGAACGCATAAAGTTATACACATTTATAAGGTAATATGTGTGGTTCAAGTGAAAATTGTTGGGAAAATATTAATTTGTCATATATTCGTGCATATGTAATTAATTGTGTATAAAAACTATCTTAAAGGTAAACCCGTTTAAAGCAATCCAATAAAGAATTGAAGTCATTGAGCTTTGAACATCTAAATAAAGTGTGGGCTAAATATGTGTAAAGAATTGATCTATTAGGGTTGTATTTGATTATTGGTCGAATACATATGAAAATATAAATAGTGTTATAGCCCTCAATTCATGTGTGATTCTCATTCTTTGTGTTATCCTATCAATATAAGAATAACAACAGAAAACATATTGAAGAGAAAGATACAAAACTCACAATCAAGATCAATAATCAAGAAGGTATTGAAACAATCGAAATTTTGGAATAAGAAGTCAAAGTCAAGAACAAGAATTCAAGAATCAAAAGAGGTAATATTCATGATTAAAGATTAAGAAGCCAACATGTAGAGATTGCAGTTGATCTTCAAGAATCAATATCCGAAATCAAAATCCAGTGATAAAGAATCTCTTAAAATTAATTAAGGTATGTTCCGAATTTAATAATTTTCTTTGTGATTTGATTGGAGGATCTTGATAATAAAGTAATTAGGTTTTCAAGTTATTGAGATTTAAAATTTCATATAATTCTAACATATTTTAGTAATATATTTTTGGGACTCATTTATACACTTTAAAAAGAGACAAATCGAAGGATTTATCCGTGGCACCTTCGGTAACCAAGAGGTTTTCCATTCATTTCGCTACCACGTGCGGTGACGAAAATCACGAGGAACACCCCCTATTATTTTTGCACGACAAGAGGGTTTATACTGGTTTTCACAGCTACCTTTTGATTTTTCCTTTTTTTTTTTTTTTTTTGACAGGTATATTCATTGATAAAATAGGGATGACAAGTGGAGCATAAAATTATGTGTTTTGTACGTTGAATTGAAATCATTACTACTAGGTACATGGAAGAGATAAATAACATATTTTAAAATTGATTTTTTGAGGAAATAAATAAAGACAATAGAATTGTGTTGAATACAATCCTCATCAAACTGCATGCATTTGTTCAGTACACTATGGAAAGATCGTCTGGGGTTTGACAAATCAAAAGATAAAAAATATAAACAATTAAAATTATGGAAGTTTTTATTTTTTATTTTTTGTTCTAAATTCTTTTTTCCACTTTCTGTTAATTTTTTTGGTTAGTTATTTTTAATTATTACCTTTTTTGAAACTCATTTGCACCTTTTGAAAAATAGTGAAACCATGAATTTCTTGTGATATTTTTCGTAACCAGGAGGATTTCCCCTTATTTTGCCATCAAAGGTGGGCAATGACGAAAACCAAAAAATCCTTAGTATTTTTGCACGACAAGGGGGTTTGGCCCCTAGTTTTTGTTGCCGTCTTTTGATTTATGTTAAATTTGTTGACATGTATATTTATTTATAAAATAAAGATGAAAAAGGAGCATAAGCTTTGTGTTTGACACATGAAACTGACGTAATTACTGCGGACAAGGTACATGCGAGAAAATACACATCCAGAGCTTGTTTGAGCCCCGTTTTAAAAGAAAAAATGTACTCTTGAATAGTGATTTTTGAAAAATGTATGGTTGAAAAATAATAAAACGTTTTCTATTTATATGTAATATTTTTTTATTGTAGAATATGTGGTTGAAAATGAGTTTTCAAAAAATTAAGGGTAATTAGCACAAAAGTTCCATATATTTCAATGTTATTGTGCAAAACGTCTATACTTTTCATTTTTTAGCATTTTCACCCTTATTTTCAAAAGTGAAGGTATATTAGTCATTTCATTGCTTTTAATTGAGAAAACATATGAAAATAATTACTTCCGCAATAAAAGGTGAAAATGTCAAAAAATAAAAAGTATGGGCATTTTGCATAATAATATTAAAATCTATGGATGTTCCGTACTAATTACCCAAAAAAATTGATTTTTTGATAAAATTGGGATCAAACAAGACCCTAATTGTAAATTGATTTTTGAAGAAATAAATAAAATACAATAGAATCTATACTTAAATTCGATCTTAATCAAAACACGTATATTTGTCTAGTATAGTACGGGAAGAGGAGTCTGGCCTTGACAAGATGGGAGATGCTAGATGTACACCTCATGCTGTACATAATCATTTAAACCCCCTCACATGGAGGGGGGCCCACTAATATTTTATTGTGTGTGGGCCCCCCTCCATGTGAGGGAGGTGTAAATGGTTATGTACATGGTTATGTACAAATAGCTTTATTCTGACAAGATTGAGAGATACATTTGTTCGTCTATTTTTTTCTCATAAACCGTTGTTTCAAACACGAAACATGGGGCTTTGAATTAACAATAGATTTTAATTTAATTTCCTTCTATTTACTCTAAAAGTCTAATTACTGGCTTTGCCATTGTTTGAAGGTTTCGGCGATGCATTCATAGAAAAGTATTAATATAATGCAAGTAAGCACCTCGTTTAAATTTACGGATTGAACAAAAATAACGTTATTAAACAAAAAGGAGATCAAAGGATCCAAGTGATCAGCAAAGCTGTGGAAGGTGAAGATACATTGATAAGGAATTATTTGTCCAAATATTTTCCATATGCAAAAACCCTAACTTCGTTCAATTCAAGCTTAAAAGCCAATCACGCTTTCGAAATAGCGTCTTAAATTGTCAATTTGTCATCTTATTAATAAAAAATAATTAATAAATAAGTCTCGCATAAAAAATATCACCCAACTAACTAGTACCACGTGTATCAATTATGTTGCGCAAATGATATAAATATCGTTGGTTATACATTCATATCGTATTTATGGTTTCTCATATACGAACACGTGTATCTATAATCTATCCATGTATATGTATAATATAGTGATTGCACAAAATATCAAAATTTTAAAAAAATGAACTTGTGGATTTAGTGTACCAAATACCAACAATATCTTAAACCTTATCTGAAGTAAATTTTTCTTTTCCTTTCCCAGACATTACTCAATAATTTCCACACACACACACACACAAATTATTTATTGTTAATTTGACTATATGACATTTTCATCCTCCATTTCTCAGTTAAAACTTATCTGTTAACTCACCACCCTATATTTTCAATAATCCATCAATGAAAATAGAGAAAAACAAGGGAAAGGAAGTTTAATTACTTCTAATTTTATAAAAGTCTTAATTTAGTTCTATGATCTCTATACATCTATAAAACAGTGAAAAAAAGAAAAGCTAATAATATTCTTAATTAGGAGGTTTATAGATTAAAAGGTGCAGATGGCAAGGGATTTTCTCATTCTTGCCGAGGGCGGGCCAACCAGAGAGAGCTGAGGGCACGGAGGCGGTGGAAGTACTCAGCGATGGCCAGGAAACACCGCGCAGCTTGACGGGTGGTGAGGAGCTGGTGGAGCCGATGAATGGTTTCGTGCCTCAGATGATCAGCCTATAAGTCAATTTAATTTTTAATTGAAGTAAATTGTAAAGGAGAAAAAGATATATATATATATATATACACATTAACTACAACTCATCATGCACGAATGTTGACTTTGAAGGTTTGATTAATCATTATGTAAACATTTCTACGTTGACATGATTTAAATAAGAAAACTTGTGCTGATACCTATAATTCGTTCCAACTCTGATAGTGACTCAATAGACTGTTGAATGATATAAACAAATTAATTGAGACCTATATTTGAAAATGAAACATTTTGTGAATCGGCAATGTGTGTGCATGTTTTTTTTTTTTCCTTGAGGTGGACTGTCGGAGAGTGGTGTAGTGTCTCTTTTGATCCATGCTTCAGGAAATTTGTGAAAACGAAAACATTGAAGCATGGCACGCTATGCATAGGAGCATAGGTTCTCATTATGGACCTTGCTATGTGTACATTCCCCTCTCACATGGAGAGGGGCCCGCACATAATAAAATATTTGTGGGCTCCTCTCCATGTGAGAGGGGTGTAAATCATTATGTACATCACAAGGTGTACATGTAGTATAATTCTCTCATTATTGTATGTAAACATATATAAGCGTGTCTAACTTAAGTATTACATTTGTGAAGCATGCACACATGTCTTAAGCGTTACATACTACATGCTTGACATGTTGGTATACGTCTAACTTAGGAGTTACATGTTTGACACATGATAAAAGCTTTAAAATCGATAAAGCTAATGGTAACTATAAAATATTGGGGGATGTTGATTATGTATCTTCCTATATATTGAAATATATGAAGAATGTGGGTATTCTTGGACCAAAAACTTATTAACATTACAAATAAAAGGGCAATCTTAATTTCGTAAATAAAAAGGCAAAATGACAAAGTTAATTATTTACATTAGGAAGAATATTATTCTTTTTTCCACATATATATGAAGTAAATTAACGCCGTTGAATTATTTAAAAATTCATTTTTTTTTTCTAACTCATTTTTTATCACACATTTTCTCTATAAATAATTTTACATGTAAACTATTTTTTTATTTATTATTTTTAACCACATATTCTTCGAAAACTCGCTATTACAAAACTTATTTTCCAAACAATGAGTTCAAACAAACCCTAAGCCAATTATTTCCTCTCAGTTAATATACAAAAGCTCATAAATGATGGGATATGGTGGGTGGTCTATATATTTGATCAATTCATTTAAGTCAAACAGCTTTGAAAATGACTGGCCTAATTTAATAATCCTATTGAGAAACACCCATTTTCTCGAATGTCATATATACCCTAGCTAGCCAGCTCCTCCACTGAAAATCATGCAACCAATTTTTGTACGACACGAACAGGCTAGGTTACAAATTTATTTTCCATTTAATATCTTGTTGACAAACATATATATTTAAATTATATTTTTTTTTCATGTAGAACTCGACTAGATGTATGTCGTGACGTGACTTGTGATGTTAGTAAGCATACATACCTGACGAACAAAACCTTCGAGGGTGGAGAGTTTGTTGATGGCTAGAGCCATGGTGCTCATGAAGCTGTTCACGTCCGGTGGAAGGTTGAGTGGATCAGTAATTAGGGTCTCAGAGAGAGATTGATTCAGAGCTTCAAGCCCTTGTGAAAGGGCTTCTTCTGCCTCATGTGTGGATTGCTGTAATCCATACATTCCCATCAGTTGTTGTTCTGTCAATGGTTCAACTTGGCTCAAGATAATCTACAATTATTGTACCAGATTAAACGAGGTTAGTTTAACCACCATTATACGTATCTATATTATATTATACAACATTTAATAATGTATAAATGTAAGAGGTACAAGGGTTTGGTCTTTTGTCCCTTTTTGGACCCTCGATAAAACTGAAACCATAAGAATCGGTTTTAATTATTCACTAAAATACAAAAGAATAAAAAGGGTCCAGAGAGAAGCATGAATATTGTTTGCCTCAAATGAAATGGAATATATAAGGCGTGCAAGTATATATCATCTCTCTCTCTCTCTCTCTCTCTCTCTCTCTCTCTATATATATATATATATATCTTCCTGTCTCTTTCTCTCTCTAGAAACACACACAAACACACACCAACTTAGAATTCGTAGTAACAGACATGGCTTTATGAGTGAGAAGGGAATAAAACCTAGAAAGGAAAGGCATCATGACATCTTTTCGTCTTTCATCGATGCATATCATGAGATCTTCTCACAAGCGTACATACCACTTGCTTGTACACCATGCAATTAAAATCTTATATACCTAGTTCGCGAAGCGTCTCATAGTACCTACTCGAGTAAAAATTAAATTATTGAGTCGCATCAACACGATTCTTCACGTGTAGAACCGACAACGGAGAGACTTTAATCACGTCTTTTGACCTCTTATACCACATTAAACCACACAAATTTATAATATCTCAAATTATTCACTTCTTTAACTAAGAACATAAAATCATCTTATGAAAACTATTAATAAACAAAATTTTCTATAAGAAATGAATTCTACGAGGTTTTCTTGCTAGGGGTTTTAAAACTAATTAAGGTTAATTTGGATGTATGTACCTTCATGACTTCCGATGGTCGGAAGCCTCCCATCCACATGAAACAACGTTCAGCAGGAGTCTTCCACATGCCGGAGACAATGTGAAACACATCCGATTTGACAATCATACTCTTGAGGTTCATTATTTGATCATAGTGTGCCAAACAGTTGTCTACGAAAATTCGTAGCTCATTTTCTGGTAAATGATCGTGCACTGCATTTCGGAGCTCCACCATTAGGCGGTGGTGCTCCTCAAGCCACCTGGCATACTCCATGTCGAACACTGCAGCATCTAGAAATTAATCAATTAAGGCATAAAGGCAAGCTTAATTATTTAATTGAGAATGAAACAAATTAAAAGTGGCTAATACGCGTCGATATGAAATAATATCAGGCCGTATGCCCCTTTTGATATCCAAGTTGGTATCTGCCTGGGTCTTCACCATTAGGTGGAAGAGCGATTTCATCGAACCTACGAATTTTCCCGATTGGGCGCTTTACCCATTCAGCCATGGATGCAAAGAGGCTCACCTAGTGAACTTGAATGTTCTGCTTTCTTTTTTTCGAGCATTAATGAATATTCCATCAATGCCGTAATTCAATTAATAAAAGAGTTGCAATTTACCTGAGTTTATGGTTCCCATGGCAGCGGGGACCTGACCTTGCTCTCCTCCTAAAAGAGAATTTCCACCTAAAAAAAACCCCTAAAAAACACAAATAAATTAATTATCAAAAATATATTGTTAAATTAAGAATTAGTTTTATTAATCATTAGAATTAAGTGGAGGCCAAGAGCAAGAATCTTAATTACTTGAGTTCTTGCTCTTTGAATTTCTTGTTCTAATTGAGTAAGCCTGATCCTACTTGACTCCAGCTGCTGAACATATGCCTGTATCAAATAAATTAATTAGATTTTACAAAATAATCACCAAAAATTAAATACAAATTATCTCCTTCATTAACCTTTTTCCTAAGCCTGCTTTTCCTTGCTGCTTCCCTATTCTGAGCAAGCCTCCTCAGAGCCTGTATGGAAAAGGAAATTAAGTAAAAAAAAGTTAAATATTTTATAAATTTATTTCTTGAAAAAGAGAGATAAGAATGTACCTTAGGATCTGGTGTTTTTGGTCCTTCTTGCTCTGAACTTGAAGTAGGTCCTTTGCGGTTTCTCTCACGCTGTAACAGCAAAGAAAATGACAAGAAAAAAAAAACTTTTTAATTAAAAAAAACCAGTGCAAATCCCAGTTTATATACAAGAATCTACCTAATTGTTTTTAACTATTTTATTATATATATATATTTTATGTCCTAACCTTAACTGCTTCGGCAGGTTGAGGAGCAGAAGCGACTTCATTTCTAGGGTTGGACAAATCCATGGACGGCTCAGATGATCTCTTGGAACCACTGGTAGCTGGTGAAACTATTCCAGTATTTGCCTACCAAACAAAAAATTAACAAACCCATTATCTGTAAATTATTAAAGAATATAATTGAACCCATTTTCTGAAGATCAAATCTTGGATGGGTTTGATTAAAAACCTTGGTCGCTGGTGTTGATGATGGATCTACATGCATGGGCTGGGAAGGGAAAATATTGAGTGTATGTGGCCTCATCCCAGAATTCTCTGCACTCAGAAAAAATTACTTATAAGCTAGCAATAATGGAAGAAAATAATCATCTTCTATTGACTGACACTGTGATAATAATCGAAGAAAAAGAAAGTGGAAAGGAAAGTTCATGCATTTTAAGCCGTCTGCAAAAGCAAACGGAAACACAGTAAAGCGAAAAAGTTGAAACTAAATCAATCTTTGATTCGTACTATCTTTTTAAGTACAATTAGATTTCGTAAGGAATTCCATGATTCAGAAAACAAGAACCGATTTCAAATCAACATAAAACCATTATTTTCTTGAAAACTGAAAAGAAAAACAATTTCTTTCTCAAAGGATCTGGTCAAACAACGTACAATCAGATTTTAATCTGTCTGTTCAACATACTTCCCTTATGACCCAACCCAAGAGAATCTCAACAAATTCACATAAACCTTTGAGGAATAATTGAATTAAAAACAAACACGCATAAAAAAAGACACCCCAGAGAGAGATCACTGAGCTAGGGAGATCTTTACGCCTTTGTTCTTGAGCTGTTGACTGTTCTTGGCTATCAAGATAAAGGAAAAGGGCTTGATCTAATTCACCCAAGTCATAAGCACCAGTATCTTTGTTTCTGCAAATATATCAAAATCTTGGAATTATTAAGCATAAGCGTATGTTCTAAAATTGAAAAAAAACAAAAAAAAGAAAAAAGAAAAGAAAAAAGAAAAAAATGGAAAAAATGGAATCTTTCTTGAGAATTTCGAAAAAATAAAGAATTGATGATGACTGTAAAAGAAGAAAAAAAGATTACATGAAGTTGCAAGGAGTGGCTGCCGCTGATGAAGCTGATTGCATCATTCCAAAAGAAATCTGATTATTCTGCTGCTGATGATGATGAATTTCCTGAAAATTTTGTTCTTGTTCCAAGACTGCATGTGTGGTGAGGGTGTTATTGCCTTTATTTGACGCCATGAATTGAGCTCCAACAACAAGCTTGCTTTCTTGCTCTAGAGGAGATGTATACTCAACAATTGCACTTGAGAAAGCCATATAATAACACTATTAATTGCAATTGAACTGCCTTGCGCCCCTTTTCCTCCTCCCTATAGATAAATCCCAGATCACCATAATCAATACATACAGACAGAGAAACAGATGTCTACAAATTTTAGAGAGAGAGACTCAGTCGGTTACAGTATAACAAGAGGTAGAGTCTTGACAAAGGCTATATTAAATGTATTTTCTTCTTTTGTTCTTCTCTGCAAAAATCAGCTGAGTTTCTGTAGAAAGCCCAATTTTTTTAGTAAAGCGGTTTTATGAAATCCAAGTCTAGACCTCTGCAATAATTATTCTCTCTCTCTCTCTCAAGTATTTTCTTTTCTCTCTCTAAAACAGCTCCACTCGGTGAAACTATTCAAGTCTAAAAACAAAAATATGATTGGTGTACGATATTTTTAACAACGTCATTGTCAAAATACATTTTCCTAAAGGATGTTACATTTCCTATATTTCAAATGACGGATAAGCCCTCCTTTGTTTACAATTTTTACTGTTGAAATTTTCATGCAGCTTGTCAACTTGATATTGTTGAGGAAGACATCTTTACCAGCTTATGTATATGTATACTGTATAAAAACATATATGCATAGACAACTATTTTATTTACATAGGCAAATATCTAAGGTTTGGTGGTCAATAATGGCTTCTAAGAATCTTTAAGTCAAAACTATGAGATATTTATGAATTTTTGGTACGTTAAATTAGAAAATTATTAATGTTAGGTATATGGAGAACGGTGTATGCTGCAAAATAAATTTTTGAGTAAGTAAATAAAGACAAAAATTATAACCGTCTAATACATTAGTAGTCAAATTGAATAGTTTGTCTTGCAGTAGCGAGATTTGATAAGTTTTAAGAGATATAGACACATGTGATACATATTTACATATCTATTATTTTATCTAAATTGAGCGTTACAAACATGAAATGCAGAGCCTGTGCGGAAAATTGAATCCAAGTTTCGAGAAATATAGACACGTGTGATACATATTTGCACATTCATTATTTTATCTAAATCGAGTAAGTTTACAGGCAAAATATAAGTGAAAAAATAAAAAGAACTTACGTAGTTTGTCCATGAATCGAGGCAAGAATAACTTTACTAAACAAAATGAGAGTGTACAAATATTCATAAATTGAACTCTTTACAAACATCTTAGTGGATAATACAAATCAATAGACAATACTCAAACCTGATCATGATAGAAAAGATCATTTTACTTAGGGGGATTTACTGATAGTAAATATAAATTAACTCCTAAAACCATTTTCCTTAAAGTGCTTATATTTAACTTAAATACAAGAGAATGTATAACATAATGAATTGTTGGAAGAGGGTGGAGGAGTTTGAGAACATTGGAATTTTATGGCACATGTACTCACTTATATATAAAATAAAGATGACAAGGTATGCGTAAGGTACACGTTGAATTGAAATCATTACGACACGTGGATTCTATTATATCGGTATTTTTCTTAAAAGTATCTTCTTTTCTCTCTCTAAAATGGCCTCACTCGATAAAACCATTTAAGTATTTGTAAAATTAATTATACACGTTGTTTTAACGCAATTGAGAGATACAAACAAGAACATGAAGCTGTGAAATTGGGCTTTCATAGATAGTAAAAGTTCAACTACGAGTTACGTAGTGTAAGCGTCAATACCATAAATTTATTTTTTGGAAGAAGTAAATAAAGACAATAGAATTGTAACATTCAAGTACAATCTAATCAACGTGCATAGATTATGCATGGTAAACTATGGGAGTATTGGACTTGACGAGTTGTGAGAGGTAAACACCTGTGAATTGTGATACATATTTGCACGCCCATTTTTCTTAAAACAATCGAGCGTTGCAAACAACAAACACGGAGCCCTGAAATTGGGTATTAATGGATATTAAAAGCTCAACTACGAGCTATGTCGTGTTGTGCGGAGTTTTCGATGTTGAGATTATGTATGCATAAAATAAAGAAAAAATAAAACGAATGATCGTATTAGAACTCTTGGATTGTATACATTTGAACAGTACCCTACGGGGAAGATTGTTTGGAACTTGACAAGATTAGGAGCACGTTTTGGTAAATGGTTTAAATTATAAATAAATAGAATTGAGGGGTGGATTGTTGAATAGTATTTGTGGATTTCTCGAAACATATGAATAAAAAGTTAGTTTAGGAATATGAGCCAAACGTGGGTTAAGAGATACACAATTGATACAAATATTTGTACAACTATAATGTTTATCACAATCGAGTGTTACAAACACA
>CAIGRT010073601.1:0-11759 GCA_903798405.1 Fraxinus platypoda | reverse complement strand
TTTCCAAACCATAAGAGACGCGTCCAGCAGCTTCTACGCAGAGGAAAATTATATATACATATATATATATATATATATATATATATATATATATATATATATAATGAGTTTTAGAATAGCGATTTTTTAAAGTACTTGTAAACAATAATAAGTTTGAGATTTTTATTTTTTATTTTTTAATAACATGGGCTAAATAATGGGCAGCAATTTCTTAGTCAAATAAAGAGTGCCGGAGCAGAAGGTAGGGGCCAACAATTGGAGGGGGCATATAATATCAGATATGGGGCTCCATAAGGTTTACCCACCTTATCTGGTGGAATTCACATCTAACACCTTAGGTCAAATCGACATAGACTAAAAATAGAATAAAACTTGACATATAATGGATTTCTTAATATATAATAGTGAATTTCTAAGAATTTAATCTTACAAGAAAACTCAAAATCACTAGAGATCACTTACAATTTGTTTGATGATAGAGTCGTTTCTTTTAAAGTCGTATTTAACAATGCACGAGCACATGATAGCAATGCACTTTACTTTATTCTTGCTCTAATTAGAGGAAGAATAGAGAAGAAAATCTTTAAATCTATTAATTTTAAACATAAATTTGGGTAATGAATATTGAAAATTACGAGTTCAAGATAACAAGATGGACAAATACTACACACTCTATAACATCAACAATTAAACATGATATCTTTCACTTCCTTCAATTCAATTTTAGGAATATTATGTTCATGAAATAAGGCAATTAAACATGCTTGAATCTTAAAAAAAAATTACTACTTATGCTTAAATTAAGTGCTTTAAATTAGCATGTTGGTCTAGCTTTAAAGTTAAATTTTTTTTTTTTTCAAAAAGCAAGCGACGGAGCATTTACTTTCTAAAAAAGTCATAGAAATCTAAATATTCAAAGCGAATAATATTATTTATCATCATTGGTGTTCATCGCGTGGCTATGACCGTTTATGTGTGGGATAAATAGCTTTGATGTGAAAAATCAAATTAACTTATTTTGGGCCTACTTAAAAATTCGATGTCCCAAGGAATAAAGATCCAGAAAGTGGAAAAATTGTGAATAGGATAGGACAAGCATTATATGCAGCTCCTAGTCTCTGACAAGAAGAGCGTGTGCGTGTGTGTAATTAAAAGGACTGACCGGCAGCGTAAACCCCGGGCGTCCATGTGATTTTCGACCACCCGCCGTATCCGGGCTCCCCAATAAAGCTAGGGTTACCCTACCAACATCTACTCTCTCTTTCAAAGAGGATTTAAAAAAAAAAAAAAAAAACGCAAATTATTACAGTAAAAGAAGGCATATAATTAAGAGTTATGCATGGTTCACATGGGGGTAGCTAACCGGATTTAGGGGAGGCTTGTCATTTCCTCATTGAAAGTTGACAAAAATGAAAAAGAAAAAGCAGAAATGCAATCATACAAGTGTACAAGCCCCATGTACAATTTTTTTTTTGTACAAGGGGAATAACTATATAACTAATCCAAGCTCTAAACAAAAGACAACCTATTGTACGCCACTTTGTTCTCATTTTTAAAACGTAAAGACGCAGGAACCACAATTTACACCTTCTAATAAGAATCTAGATGTGTTATTCCGATGTTGCTATCTCCTCGATTGTCTCTCTAATATAGTTTTGGTACATCAACACATCACCTCTTCATCGTAAATGGGTAATATTGGCATCTTCCCGCTTACTATAAAGAGATGATGCATCGAAGTGTAAAAAACATAATTAATGAGATAGCAACTTCATCCCAATAGATCAATCCTTATGCTATATATAGAGCTATAATCAGCTTTGAATAACTCGTAATACGCCATATTCAGCACGATAGACGCACCATCTATTTTGTTAATAAAACCTACCACAAAGTACTTTTTTTATTTTGTCGATTATAAACCGTTTATAAATAACTCCGGAATTTCTTGAGGTCTTATCTAATGTGGTGTACCAACATGCTGTAATATGCAAAATTTAAGCCATAATCTAGTTCTGCAAATCCAACTGCATGCACACACATGCAAGTATATGCAATATGTTAAACAAGCAATTAAGAATAATTCATGTATAATACAAATAAAACTTGTTAGAAAATTCAACAAGAAGAACAAGCCCTCGTGAAGACAGCAGTACAGTTGATGCATACTATGAAGATGCACGTGAAATTGTGCTAATACGACATTCAGGTGGATACCCGTAGTATCTTAAAAGAAACTAAATTAAGTACACATTCATGTATAAATTAAGAGAGGAAAAAAAAAAAAAAAAAAGATCAAACACGTGGGCATCTACAAATGGAAATATATAACATCATCATTCAAAAAGTTAATCTGTACTTTGAAACGGTTAAAGAACTAATCATATGCCTTAATCTCTACTACCTTAATAATATATTTCAGTCGACAGCATATTAGCATTCAATTTCAAAGGCTGTTACCAGATATCTACATTAATACAAATTAAGATAAGATCAGCAGCTTTTTCTGCATAAATTAATCTAACTTTGAGTTATTTTTTAAAATTTATTAGTGATGTACAGATTAAGTTGAGCAAACATTTGTGCTTTGCACACTCATTAAGTAAAGTTTATACTCATTAATTAATAGAATAAAGATTCATAAAGAATGCGAGGCCAAGTGGTAGGTAATGTTGAAAATTAGAAATCCTAATTTTATATCATCAAAAGCAATAAAATCGAAGAGAGAAAATAGGCACAAGAACATGCAATATTTATAAAGATTCGCTTTAATGTGAAAATATGTTATCGTCCATTGCTACAGTAATACACTATAATAAAAAGAAGTTTATAAAACTTATAGAGCTCGATCTGCGTACGGACTCTTCGCAGCAATAATAATTAGGATTCACAACTTAAAAAGTAATACCTTCTCTAGAATACTTTAAAGTTTAAACGTGTTCCTTAAAGATATAAGTCCGAATTTATTTTTCCTCAAAACTTGACACATCCACAATTTTGATAGATAGATAATGGTGATACCCAAACGCGGAATTTATGTAAATTAGATACTACGATAAACCATTTCATCTAAAGATCTAAATTATTCAAAACCGAGAAATTATTTATTGTTTTATATCTTTTCCGACAAAAGAAGAAATTGGATGCCAAGCAGCAAATAAAGATGGCAGAAACAGTTAATTCAGATGAACAGTTATCCCTTTGTGATAGTACATTATTTACTTTTAAGAACACATAATTATTATTTATTAAGAAGCAATTCACAAGAAGACATAGCTTTAATAGCCAACCAATGGGGAATTAGACACTTCACAATCTTTATTTCCCATCTTTAATTCACGTTTGAGGCCAACGCATGATCTGTTGGAACTTGAAACCCTTTTAAAAGTAAGCAGGCAAGCATGATTACATCAATACTTATTGCACGTAATGGAACACGTTGAAGATTACATTGAAGCAAGATAGACCGAAGGTCTCCTCCCAACTCATCAGAGACTAATGCCGAGGAAAACACCCAAGACAGAACTAACTATCTAAAGAATGAAGTTCCAAATTTTAAGTTGAGAGTACGCGTAGTGATGCTGTATGAAAAAGGAAACTACTGTACTGTCATGATCTGCCCTCTGATACGTCTAATCAAATAAATGGCTTCATTTGCTACAGTTCAGGTTTGTCAAACAAATTTATCATTTAAAATTTAGATTTTAATTTAAATTAAGTCATTAATTAATTTTAACCACATGTTTAATGAATTCATAATTTTTTAATCATACATTTTATTAGCTTTTGTTAAAATCAAAATTTATTAAAAATCTAATTTTAATCTCCATCACACGAGAGCTTGGTCGAATGCAGGGATCGCCTATGGTAAAAAAATGAATTCGACATGCTCTTGAACTAGTTAAATTTAAATCACGTCTAATAACTGGAGTTTGCAAAGAGTTGATTTTAGTGTTTGTTTGACATTCATTACTTTATTTTATGGTTTACTACAAGATCATTTTCAACCACACATTCACGCAATAAAATATTCTACAAATATATTAGAAAAAAAAAATTCTACTTTTTAACTACACATCCTCCTAAAAATCACTATTTAAAACTTTTTTTTTACAATAATGTTGTGCTCTTAGTTTCAACCAAAACATCATTGATATGCTAGAATTTTCTGTACAAACGGGAAGTAGAGGTCACGTGTAATAGTCAGAAAACAATCTGCTCCACACACAAATACAAAACCAAAGAACTTAGAATCTTTTTACATAAAAGATTACGGGCATGTTTGGGCCAGATTTTAATCTGATTTTAATTTAAGTTAAAGTCAAACAATCAATATCAACCACATCTTTCATGGGTCCCACATCTTTCAACCACACATTTAAAAAACTTTTATCACAATCCACTTAAATCTGATTTTAATCTACACCAAACACCAATGTCATATGTCACTCTATAATTTGTCACTTTAAAATACGGTCAACTTTTCTATCAACTATTTTTCGGCCACATCATTTTATTAATCCCTTATGTACAATTTTAATGTACAGGTAGCGTAATCCAAGAATTTATATGAGTGGGAGAAAAAACAATCCCGAACTCAAGATTCTTTCAGTTTTAGGGTTTCTAATAAGGAAATGCTCTAAGCTATTATTTATTGGCCTTTGATTATTCCTTCTTGCTACAGAACAACTGGTTGTCTTTTATAAAGGTGTTCTTAAGTTGAGTCAGGATTTTGGGCGGTGGGGTGGGGTGGGGTGGCGTGGGGGTAGGGGGTAGGGGGTTAAAAAGAAATCTCGAAGGACGTACCTTTGCAAAGATTGCCCAGTTGAGTTTCAATCTTACTGAGAAACGACATTGCTTCATCAAAAGGCCTTGAAAGATCTGATTTGTACTTCACCAGTATGTCATAGTATGTTTCCTATACAAAGAAGAAGTTAGAGACCTCTTATAGTGAGACAAATTAGAAGATCAAGACCAATATATAAGAATTTCAATGTGCAGAAACTGATTAGAGAAGAAAATAGTGTTGGAGGCAAAGTAGAAATAAAGAAATTTGTCTATTATCTCATAATCTAAGTTTCAATTTTCAAGTCTTCTTTACTCATTTAAGCTTTGTGTGCATATGCGTGTAAGAGGGAGGGAGGATGACCATGAAGTCGTCGAGCTCAGGATCAACTCCTAAGCAAACGGAAAGTTCATCTTGCTTACAAAACTCATATTGTCGCTTGATTTCGTCGAGCAAAGATGCTATTTCTGGGGGTGCTCCAACCTGAAAATTGAAAATTTTACTCAATAGAAATTATATAAATTGTAAAAGAAAAATAACAGATTGCTAGTAAAATCTAAATCCAGTTGCCAGTTTGAAGAATTAATGATTTCTTTCCCCCACGTAGCAAAACCCTATTTTTATTTTTTATTTTTTTTTGGTAAAACATTATTGCAGACATAACATAAATTAAATTAAATTCAAGAAGTATATCAAAAGTTATGGTCTTCACAGAAACTTTAATTATCCGTAGAAAAGCACTTTCTAAATCAAAATTTAATCTTGATTGAATCATATTTCTGACCTAATCCTTATTATTACGAAAGCTTGAGGAACAAACAAAGCAAAAAAGCTGATAAACAGTGCAACTGATTCTTATAAATTTCGATCAGACTGAACCTTTTGACAGTCCAGATAAGCATTGAGCAATTTTGGGTATGAAGGATGAGAAGCAATTTTTGCCTTGATCGAACTGGAACCATGTCCATGTTCATCTTCAGGTTTTCCTTTTTCTGTTTGCGGATTAATAGATGCCACTTCTGTTGCCACTGAACACTGGAAGTTGATATTCTCGGTCGATCCCGATATGGGATAGCTGTGATGGTTGCCGGAGAAAATCAGGGCATACTCCGCCGGAATAATCAGGTTCTCCGGTGACATCAAGGCCTTATCCGAGTAATCACTCGTGGAATGAAGGCCATACGTTTCATCCATATATAATCTTGTACGATCACAAAATATATTATAATCAAAGAACCAATTCTTCTTATTGATTAAATGACTATTCATGTACTATTGAGTATCAAAAGTAATTAAACAAAGAGAGCTACGACTTCTTGTTGTAATAGGATTTCACTCGAACGAAGAATAAGAAATTACGGATATTTCGATTTTGGATGATGAATGGAGGAGATGGGGTTTACGGGTTGTGATTGTTTTTGGAGAAGAAACAAGGAAGGAGATGCTCAAGTGCCGAAGTTGAGTGAGAGGGAGGCCCATTTTCTCCATTATTAATTCATCAACGAGTTATACATTGTACTATTTTTTCCCTATTGTCTTATTTTTCTTTTGCTTTTAAATTTGTTTACCCCGAAAACGAGCCAACATAAAACTGGGCCACACTCATGTCTATACATTGCCACGTGTAAAGAAAATCGCTCATCGGGATGCAAGCCAATTATAGAAGTAGATAATATTGTATGTAAATGGTTATAGATTTTCATTGATCAGAGGTTCTCTTATATACATGTCACAGCACAATCACCTCCTATTGATTGTATCCTATAATTGTGGACAATATCAAGTTAAGTGATTGCTATCAATTACATCAAATGCATAAGAAAAGGAATAATATTCAAATGTGACTCCCCAAGAATGGTGCCTAGGATGTCTCTCTATCATGGCCCGACAAGATGGAGCATCCATCTCGGATGCCAATCTTGAACCGATAATGCAAGAACTGTTTTCGAGGAAGTGCTTTGGCGAGTGAGTCCGCCAATTGATCATTAGTCTGAACATAAGAAACACGTAACCGATGATTAACAACTTGGTCACGAACAAAGTGAAAGTCAATGGCAATGTGCTTCATTCGTGAGTGGAACATCAGATTTTTACACAAGTATGTGGCACCAATATTATCGCAGTAAATTGTAGGTACAGCTGTAGGTAGAGTATGTAATTCTTGGAGCAGATTAGTTATCCAGTTTAGTTCAGCAGCAGTCGAAGCTATGGTACGGTACTTGGCTTCAGTAGAAGAGCGAGGAATGGTGCGTTGCTTTTTGGAAGCCTAACTGATTGGTGAGGCACCAAGAAACACAACATATGTAGATGTGGATGTGCGATCGGCAGTATTTCCTGCCCAATCAAAGTCAGAGAAGGTATGGAGTTGCAGACGTGATTCTTGCGAAGAAAATTCCATGATCGGAAGTGCCGTTGAGGTACCGCAGCAAACGTTTGACAGTGGCCCAATGATGTGAGGTAGGACAATGCATGAATTGTGAAAGTCTATTGATTGCAAATGAGATATCAACCTTTGTTAAAGACAAGTACTGTAGTGATCCCAAGACCTGTCGAAACTGAGTAGCGTCATGGTGAGGGGTGTCGTCGTTGAGCATTAGAGACTCGGTTGTGGATAGGGGAGTGCAAACCTCTTTAGCATCAACCATGTTTTCCTTATGCAGGATGTCAAGTACATACTTTCCCTACGACAAGAACAAACCAGTTGGAGTTGTGCGAGCTTCAATACCCAGAAAATATGATAAGGGGCCGAGATCCTTCAAGGAGAATCGGTTGGCCAACTGATCAATGAACTGCTGGACGGAGGCGATATTGTTGCCTATAATGATGATGTCGTAAATGTACACAAGCAAATAGAGTGTGGTATGTCCATGGTGAAAGATAAAAAGGGAACTGTCTGATTTAGAGTTCACAAATTTGTGAAGAAGTAGGAAGCCATGTAATTCATGATACCATGCACAGGGAGCTTGGCGAAGACCATAGATGGCCTTGCGCAACTTGCAAACATGAATAGGAAAGTGTGGATGAGTGAAACCTTAAGGTTGCTACATGGAAACATTGTCAGAAAGTGTGCCCTGCAAAAAAACATTGTTAACGTCTAGTTGTCGCAAGTCCCATCCATAGGAGACCGCTAAACTTAAAATAAGGCGAATTGTTGTAGGTTTTACAACATGACTGAAAGTATCAGTGTAATCAATTTCGGGACGTTGATGAAATCCCTCGGCAACCAAACGAGCCTTATGGCGGGCAACCATACCGTTGGGGTTCCGCTTAATCTTAAATATCCACTTGCACCCAATGATGTTTTGTGTGTGGTGATAGGGTATGAGAGTCCATGTGAAATTTTTAAGAAGAGCGTCATACTCATCACTCATCGCCTTACGCCATTGACGAAATTTTTCGACTTGGCGATATGTTGTGGGTTCAGGAGGTTCATCGATTTTGGAAGTGGTGGTGTGGAGGTCAAGTATTTTACGTGGATTGAAGATATTATGTTGGGACCTGGTAGTTATTTTTGGTGGTGTGGGTGATTTGGATGGAGCAGTTTGTGAGGGTGATGAAAAAGGAGAGAAATCATGACTTACCAGATTTGTAAAGGAGTCTAGGGAGTGTGATTGGTGAAAGGCAGAGGTAGGCAACATGACATGAGGATCCGTTTGTTCATCAGTACCATGATTTGAAGATTGTGTATTAGTGGGGGCAACTGGTAGATGGGAGTTTGATTGCATGTGATTTAATGTAGATAGGAATGGATATGAAGGTGTATGATTGTGAGTGACAGATTCATGAGATGTTGACTCGAGATTTGTGGGAGGATTGGAGAGATTTGAGGGACACCATTGATGTAGAGATTCTGTGTTAATTCGTGGTTCATGTATGGAAAGTTTTTGAAAGGGAAATTGAGATTCAATAAAAACAATATGGCGTGTAATAAAGGTTTTTGATGTGGATGGATCAAGATAGATATATGAATTGTGAGAAAGTAAATAACTAATAAATATGCATGGTTTTGATCGTGGAGCTAGCTTATGAGCGGAATTAGGACGGAGCCAAGGGTAGCATGGACAGCCAAATACCTTTAGTTTGTGATAATTTGGTTGTTTGTGAAATATTTTTTCGAATAGAGAGTGGGACTTAAGAACTGGTGTGGGCATACGGTTAATAAGATAGATGTCTGTTTGGAATGCTACACACCAGAATCGTAAAGGTAGTGAGGCTTGGTAAAGTAAAGTGAGACCAATTTCGACTAGATGATGATGTTTTCTTTCAGCGGAGCCCATTAATTAAAGAGTATATGGAGGAGACGTTAGATGTTGAATACCATAGTTAGATAGGTGATGAGCCAAGCTTTGATATTCACCACCTCCATCGGAATAGACTGTTTTTATTTTCAGTTGAAAAACGTTTTCGACTAATTTCTTGAATTTGTCAAATATGAGGGGAACATCTTATTTACGTTTGATAGGATAGAACCAAGTATATTTTGTAAAGTAATCCACAAAAATTATATAGTACCGAAAGTTGTCAAACGAAATGATTGGTGATGGCCCCCAAACGTCAGTATATAAAATTTCTAATGGAGAATGACATGACACACTTGTTAAGCCAAACAGAAGTATGTGGCTTTTATTACAAAGACATGAATCACAAAGACTAGAAAGAGACTGAGATACGGGTAGAGAAAATGTAGTTACTAATTTTTTTTGAATTGATTCGGAGGGATGGCCTAGACGGCAGTGCCATAGGTCGGCGGTAGTTGTTGTGGTGGCTGTTTATGCTGTTGGAAAAGATGCAAAGGATGGTGATGATGACATAGAGGGCCGCTCGTAAACGTTGTCCTTATTCTGGCCTCGCACCAAGGATGCCCCCATACTCAAATCCTTTACAATAAAAGAATCAGGAAAGAATTCAATAGATGTGGCATTTTGTTTGCAAAATTGCGAAATTGAAAGTAAATTCATTTTGATGTGGGGAGCACACAACACATTATTAAGATTAAATGAGATATTTGAAAATGTGAGTTTTGTAGAACCAATATGAGATATTGGAATATCGTTACCGTCGCCAACCATTATGTCTTCATTCCCATTGTAATCAGAGTGAACATAGAGGTTTTGCGAGTCAGAGGTAATGTGGTGCAATGCACCAGAGTCAACCAGCCAATTGTTGCGGTTGGATTGTTGATTTGTGGTTGAGAGATTCGCCTGAGGCCAGCTAAGATTGTGGTTTGGCCTTGCTCGAGACCGACAAACCTTTGCAGTGTGCCCAATTTTGTTACAGAGTTGGCATATTGGCTTAGGTTGTCCATGATTGTTGTTTGGTCGCCATGGTTGATGTTGCGAGTTACTTGTTGGGGCAAAATTCCCCACTGTGTTATAGGAAAAATTGCTATTGAAGGGGGAGTAGGAGGAGTTATAAAAACCTTGATTTCCTGAGTTGGTCTGTGGATTGCCTGAGAATAACCCGTTGCCATAATTGTTGTTTCCCATTCTATTGTTTTGATGATTTCCAGAACCTGACCTGTTTTTATTGTTGTTGGAGCGATGATGATTGTACTGGGCAATGTTGGTGTTGTCACTTTCTTCCCTTCTTCTCGTTTTAGAAAAGTCTCATGATCTAGAAGCTTATCGTGAAGCTCTTCAAATGTCATGGCTATTTCTCTTGTACGTATGGCTGCATTCAGTTCTTTATAGTTATCACTGAGGCCATGGAGGGTGTGAATGACGATCTCTGCGTCACTCAAGGGGTGCCCAATCAAGGTAAGGTCGTCAACAATTGTTTTGATGTGTTGCATGTATTCTGCTATGGTGGTGCCTTCTTGAGAGATCCTCATGAGTGTGGAAAGAAGGGTGAGCAACCTGGTATTCGAACGATTGGAAAAAGTTGTTTCCAGCTTATTCCACGCTGCAGCACAGCATTTGCAGGTGGAGATAAGTGGTGCAATGGTACCTGCAAGGGAGGCCTGAATAGCCGCAGTATTAAACAATCTTGACGCAGCCACTTCTTGTGATCTGGGTTCGGAACAGACTCAGTTCCTCCAGTTGTGTTGATGGTAGATGCAGGACAGGGATGTTGCCATCGACATAACCTAGCAAATCATAACCAAACAGTAAATTAGAGAATTGAGATCTCCACGAGGCATAGTTCTCACCTTTGGATAGCTTGAATGGGATTGGGATGCAGTATTAATAAAGATTAGATTATTAGTTTGTGCAGAAAAGTTGGTACTAGTTGATACAACAAATCGGTGTTTCGGAGGTTGGAGAGTTTGATGAATCTGATTAGTTGATTGGAGAAGACATTTGATGAGTGCAATTAACTCATTAAACAGGTTCCTTTAAATCGTAGTTTTTTGGTTTGTTATTGAGCACTTTTGAGCGTTTTGATGTGTGTGGTCGTGTTGTTTTATAGTTGGACAAATTGGATGAAAACGGAGTGGTGTGGTTTCGTGTTGTTTTATAGTTGGACAAATTGGATGAAAACGGAGTGGTGTGGGGCTTGAAATGAAGCTATAATGCTGATCATGGAAGGGGGTATGACATGGAGTTGAGAAAACAGAAGAATAAAGTGGAAAAAAAACCAAAAGATTAGTGGAGAAGAAAAACAACGCATTTGGTGCAGAATGCTGGGCGCCTAAGCGCCACATTTTGGCGCAAAGGCGCCCAAAAATGTACAAAAGGAAACAGAATGGCTGAGAGGAAAAATCAGCAGAACTGTTGGCGTCAAGTCGCCACCAGCAAAGAAATCGCGGCGCCGCCTTTCGGGTAAAGGAAAAGACACAATTTTTAAAAGATTTTCGGCCCAACCCACATCCAATTCGTCTTGCAACCTTGGGGAAACATAAATACACATTTTTGAAGACCTAAAAAGGGTTGTTGATGGCTAGAGGAAGGCAAGAAGATTGAAGACAAAAACCGAGAAGAAATCAATTGAAAAATGGGGGAGGTTGATAATTGGAAGAAGAAATCAAGCGGCA
>CAIGRT010073561.1:0-15947 GCA_903798405.1 Fraxinus platypoda | reverse complement strand
ATATATATATATATATATAAATCTATATTTTTGAGTACTTGCCAATATTTTGGTCATTGAAGTTAGTTCTTATTGTCATGCTTTGCATCACCACAACAAATGAAGACACAATAATTATAACAAGATTTACGTCTAACGATTCTAAATTATCCCATACCTCAAAAGCTATAGCATAAACCAAATAAACACTTGCAAAGTATGTAAAGATAAGATAAATTTTAGTCGAGGAAAATGACTCGTGGTAGAAAAAGCAAATTTGTTTGAACATTTTACAATAATTGCACAACTAGTCCTCCAAATATGTGTTAATTTGTTGGGTAACTCTTGTTTAACTTTGTGAAGCTTAGCATTTTTGCTTTCCAACATAGATGTTTTGTAAAGTCCACACACAATAGAGGGCATGTTTCGTCACTGAAAACTGATCGTGTAACTATAAAGAAAAACCAAGAACTAATTTGCTCCATTTTAAATGTTAGGGATTAACATTATAATAGATTGAGGCCCAGTAGTACAATTTTCTCTAATAGTGGTAATAACTAACGATTGCCTAATCATACTCTAATAACAAGATTAGGCCACTTTATATTTCTACCCATACCACACTGGTCCTAAAAAATATAAAAGAACCCTAAAAACTACCTCAATTATATTTTATATCGACCATAGTCCATACCAAAATTCAATAGCTTTTTGGCCCCAAGAGATTTCGGTAACAAATGGGCACCGGGCACATGCTCCTGTAG
This sequence comes from Fraxinus platypoda, assembly GCA_903798405.1. Taxonomy (NCBI): domain Eukaryota; kingdom Viridiplantae; phylum Streptophyta; class Magnoliopsida; order Lamiales; family Oleaceae; genus Fraxinus; species Fraxinus platypoda. The sequence continues at coordinate 15,204 of CAIGRT010073561.1, read as the reverse complement.
TAAAAAGTTAGGGTACGTTGCATTAATGTCTACGTCTATGGACCTGTTTCTCACTGTTTCTAGACAATGTTTTTTTTTAACCAGGTATATTAATACTTCAATCGATTTTTTTTTTTCCCGAAGCTTTTGTTGATAAATTAATGGATACGTACTTACCTTATTAATACTTGATATGAAACTGGAATTTATGGGAATTGTGAATTTTCATCTAGGACTGAATTTTGGTTTGCAGCTGTGGAGTTGATTTTTATTTTGTGGGGTTTTTTGAGAGATAATTTCAAGTGTATTAATGGTGCTTTGTTCTAAGCAATTATTTTCTGTTTTGCTCTGACCTAAAAGTGAATTTGCGGGTACCATCTCCATTTCTTTCACATCCACCAAGGTTAGTGTTAGGATTTCGATCTGCTGAGTATGGACTCTTAGCTTTAAGGACTTACGTATTTATGCTATCAGCTATTTTGTTTTATAGTTATTATTTCAGAATTGTTGAATTTTCCTGGAACATCTTGGTGTAGTGAATGGAGTTTCTATGCAGTTTTAGGCCAAAGGAGATTTAGATCCTTGGATCAGAATATATAATTTTAAAATTTGAAACTGCTAATTATTATTCTGTGTAGTTTTTCCTTGCTCACATCAGTAAATGTTTTGATGCTGACAAACTTAAGGCTCTTTTTCTTTCATGAATCATTAGTTTGATGGAATGCATGTTTTATTGTTGATACTTATCATGGATAATTGTATTTATAGAGCTTGAGTTTCAGATTGAGACCTTAGAGAATTGCTAATCGATCTCAAGAATTGTCAAACGTTGGCTTTTTCACATTATAGCTCAACATCAATTTTATAAAAAACGACTGGGATGTGGCCAGTTGGAATGAGAGAACAATTGGAAAAATATAGCTGCGCTGGTAAAATATATTGCATGGATTGTAAGGTGACGATTTGGATTGCACCAACAACTGTATTGAAGGATTGACAATGAGAAAAAATATGGGATTTGTCAAAATGACTGCCCTGACGTTAGTAATAGCATTTAGATGACTATGCTTGATGTCTCAATACGAGGGAAGTGGTATGGTCCTTGTCTATAGCATCGGAAACAGAAGCCTTTTAGTTAAAAATGACTGAAGTGACTTTCCAAACAGCAATTAACATTCATTATCCATTCAATAAGAGAGTAGTGCTAAAATATATGTTACTTATGGAATTGAAGGCGGTCTAATGCAATCAAAACCTTGTATAATTTGTGAAATTTGTTAGCGTGCCAACTAGGTTACAAATTTTAATATGGCTAAAAATCCACATATGAATTATGGCGCATTTGATGTTTGTGTCATATGTTCATAAATTGGTAAATTTTGGAAAGAAATTTAAATATGAAGTGCACACCAACATATTCGTGTCGGTGGGTGCTTGTAACCTGGGTGACATTTTTGTTATTATTTAGAAAACCTTTGTGTTATTTTATTTTTTTTGCTCTTCTGAGTTCCGCAATACGTATTACTTCATCAGTTCATTTAGTAAATAACATAATACAAAGGAAGGATTTGCGCTGTCATTGTTTTACTTAAAATGTACGAATGGGAAAGTGACTGGCATATACAGGTTTTAGAGGTATAGCTTCTGAACAAGAATAATTATTCTATTACTTCGTCTTCCAGCCTAAGGAAAGGGACTTTTTCTTTGATCTTTCTTCCCACTTTTTGTGCGTCCTTTATTCTTCATTTGTTTCAATAGAAGAGAGAAGAGGAGGAGGATAGACATTTTGAGTTGCAGCAGGTTTACTGGTAATTAGATATTTTTTTGGAGGTGCTGGGGGGCTGTTATGGACCTAGTGTTGGTTGTTATTGGAGATTATGTTGAATTTCAACTTTTGGTTTTGCAATTTATTTAGTCATGGATATTTGGGTTTCAAAGTACAAAACCACGTGTAGCCTTCTGAATTTAGTATCTTGTTTGTGGTAGTTCATCTCGGAGATCACTTCTTTCACTTTGTTAAGAGTTACACATCCCTTTTAAGACTTCTGCTGATACTTGGGTTTATGAATAAATGAGAAAATAATATACAGCATTAGTTGAATGAGATTGTATATTTGGTCTCTTTTGCTTACTATTGTTTGTTTTTGCTTGATATGCAGATAAACTTTCATGCAACCACTGAAGAATTACCTGGCATTTATTAAGTTTTTTGTAGACTGTCACAATTCGCATGGATTTAAGATGCTGATCTTGTTGTTGACGCTTGATATTACACACTGAAGGTTCATACCAAGGTTTCTATAATTCTATATTGTCTTTGATTGAGGATAACTTCTAGGTTTCCTTCTCTCCCCTTGTTTTTGGCTAGTATAGAAACAAAGAGCACCACCTGGCCTATTTTGAGACATGGTTTTCTTTAATTTTCCAGTGGTGATGGGGACAGAACTTTTTGGACCTTGTGTCAAAGAGGAGAACATGGAAATTTCCTCAATTCCACCTGGTTTTGAATCACTTGTTCCTTTCACCCTAAAGAGGGTGAAAGATAATAAAATAAGTAGTTACTGTGCTTCTGCTGGTACTTCTGGAACACAGGCAGTTCAGATAGAAACAGAGTTTGAGAGTGGTGATGATTTGAAATTCATGAAGTCCCTTAGACATAGACCTTGGATTAACTACAGCCAGTTTGATAACAACGGTGATGAGTCTGATTCTGAGCAGGTTGATCAAGTTTTGTTTAACTTTTTTCTTTTTCTGCACGTATATTGTTGATTTCTGATTCTTATATCTATTTACATTTGCAAAACATTCTTTTGAGGACCTGACTCCCAAAAGGGGTTATTCGTGGATGTGAAGAGTGTAGCAACTGCCAAAAGGTTAACACTTAAAAAACTAGTAGTCATTTAACTGAAAATGGTTTCTTACTTTGGTAAAATTGTAATCGCGCTAAAAAATATTTAAGTACTTGCATTGGTGCTTTTATGTGCAACTTAGGTAAACATATATTGTGGGATGTCTTTGGCAGTATATTCACCAAACCAGTGGCTAGTCAATTTCATTTCATAGCTTAAGACTTTGAATGCTTAATATCATTTTTTGTGTTTATTAATAGACATCCGGTTATTGTTATAACTGTAAAGCAGCTGAAATTAATAGAAACTGATATAGTGTTCATTTATCACCTTTTGATATGTTTAAGTTATTAATTTGGAACAGGTAACTGCAAATTGGAATCCGGAAGAAGCTCGCAGGCCTGATGTTCAGGAGGCTCCTGTGTTTTATCCGACTGAAGAGGTCCTTTCTGTGTCTTTTACTGCATACTTACCCACTTCTCCAATACCCCATTATGGCTGTACTTGGATATTTTATCACTTTAGTATTTTTTTTGGAACTCACTTCATCTTTGGACTTCAGCCCCTGTTTGGTGTAACTCAAAATTAGATTTTTAGTAGATTTTGACAAAAGTTGATGAAATGTGTGGTGAAAATTAATTGTTCACTTTGACTTAGATTTTAATCCTAACCAAACAAGGGCTCAAATAACTATGATAATGGCACTGTTGTAATGAATAATTTATTATCAGGAGTTTGAAGATACTTTAAAATATATTGCAAGTATACGCTCTAAAGCAGAAACATGCGGAATTTGTCGCATAGTACCTCCCCCTTCATGGAAACCTCCTTGTCCTCTGAAGGAAAAGAATATATGGGAGAGATCCAAGTTTAGCACTCGTATCCAGCGTATTGACAAACTTCAAAATCGTGATTCAGTGAGAAAGATATTTCAAACGAATTACCAGAAAATGAGGAAAAGAAGAAGATGCATGAAAACTGGAGTTGATCATGGGGTTGGTAATGAGGAAATCAGGGTTCCTGGTGAAGTTGAACTGTATGAGGCTGAGAGATTTGGGTTTGAACCTGGTCCTGAATTTACTCTGAATGCATTTCAGAAGTATGCTGATGATTTCAAGGCCCAATATTTCAGGAAAAACAATACTAGTTCAGATATGGGAGGTAACACTACCTTGCTTAAGGAGCAGTGGCAGCCTTCAGTGGAGAATATTGAGGGTGAGTATTGGCGGATGGTGGAAAAACCAACAGAAGGAATAGAGGTAATATTGATGTTAGTGATATCTTTAAAAGTTAGAATGTCTATATCATTTGGCTTTTTTTTTCTCTTTCTAGTAATTTTTTTCATCTTTTACCGTCTTCCTTTCTAGGTGCTTTACGGGGCTGACTTAGAAACAGGAGAATTTGGCAGTGGGTTTCCTAAACACTCTCACCAAGCTGGTTCTACTTCTGACATCAAATACATCAATTCTGGATGGAACTTGAATAACTTACCTAGGCTTCCTGGTTCTGTACTTTCATTTGAAAGCAGTGACATATCTGGTGTTCTAGTCCCTTGGCTGTATTTAGGAATGTGCTTTTCTTCATTCTGTTGGGTAAGTAAAATGGAATTTCTCTTCATTTGCATAAAATATTGTGTTAGTAGAGTGTATGACATAGCGCACTATTTTGAACTTGAATAAGATACTTATCTGTAGAAGTTACTTGTGGTTATTTAAAGTTGGAAAATATTCTTGATCATCGAAAACAGTTCTATTTTTGGTGCAAATTTTAATATAACTGTCTTGAAGATATTAGTTCAAGATTATCCTTCCAAATCCTGGGCTCTGAATTCTGGTGGTAAAAAAATTTGCAATGCAAGTTTAAAGAACTTATGACTGTAATATATTTACCAATAATTCCAAAACGTCTTCAAAAGTTGCCTTCAAGGTCTGAAGCTGACAAGGTGACAGTCTTCTAATTCAGTTTTGCACTCTTCTAGTTGCCTGCCTATATTCTAGGAATTTTCAAAAAAGAACAAATTTATCGTGTCCTTTTATCGACCCTACACTGATTGCTATAGAATGACATTTCAACCTTATTGTCTTCTTTTCACATCAAATTCCTGTAGGCTGTAGCACTTTTCCATTTTATCCAACCTACTCTAATTTTGTGCATTACATTTCTTCTATTCCTCCTCCATTGGTCAGAATGGAACCTAAATACTTAAATAATTGTTTTTGGGAACAATACCATCATCTATGGTACTCCACTATTATCATTATTTCTACTATTTCTGAAGCACCATTTTATTTATTCTCCTTTTGTTATACTCAACTGAAAACCTTTAGATTCCTTATTACTCTGTCTTAGTATCGATATTGAAACCATCATCAACGTAGCCTCTTCTATTGACACGAAAAGAAAATGTTTGATATAATAATTATTTCTCTTTCCTCTTGTGGAAGAAACGTCACTGTGATAGATTGATAGACGATGACTTTAATTATTCGGTGCTTCTAATTTTTATCCATGACATTTCTTACATTCTTCTATTTGTTAGCAGCATGTCGAGGACCACCACTTGTACTCATTAAACTACATGCATTGGGGAGCTCCGAAGATTTGGTATGGCGTTCCAGGATCTGATGCCCTTAAACTGGAAGCAGCCATGAGGAAACATTTGCCCGACCTTTTTGAAGAGCAGCCGGACCTGCTTCATAAGCTGGTAAGTATATTTCTTTCTTTATAAAAAAATGCCACTTTCAATTCAAGCTATGATTTGTACAAACTTCTTTTGCAAACTCTGAAGTGGTTGGCTCATTTACCATGTTCCTATTTCATCATGATATAGAAATCTGCAAGTGCATTATGAATACGCACTAAAAATGTTGTAAATTTGCATTTTTTTTTTCATGCGGTTTACCATCCTGAATTCCTGACTGCTGTTTGAACATGGTAAATTGTAAAGGCCAAAGTTCTGTCCAAAATTACTTTATTCCATTTAAAATTTATTTGCATTATTTTTGGTTTTGGTCATTCATACCTCAATCTGTTGCTATAGTTTCTTCTGTTTTTCTCAACTATGCTGAATATTTTCGTTCGACATTTCAAAGAGAGTAGAAGGGGAAGGAAAAGAGAGGAGAGGTCTTGCATGAGACAGATCTTTAAGCTCAAAATGCATACTCAAACACATCATGTCTACATAATACATTTGTGCGTGCTTGTTTGCTTGCATGTGGCATTCTCTAACAGTTTAGATCAAATTATACAATAAACTATAACATGGCTTACCCTTTGTTTTCACATTTTCCAGATATCGTTTACTCGATCTTTCCAACAAGCTATGATTTGTCCATGGTGCATGTAAAAGTTATTTTCAGCAGAATCGGTGCACTCACACTGTTTAGTGGAGTATAAAATGATTAATTGCCTACTTTTGTCCATTATAAAAATTGCATGAAAACGTGAAATATATACACATGTTCATGCTATTTCTTTACTTTGTCAAGAACTTAAAAAACAAATATTTTTCATTGTTTAGTCAAATTCAGCAGCACCAGTTCATTTTCTTAAAAAGATTATGTTTCTTTTAGAGAACCTATCTACACGTTACCACATCTTTTTCTACGTAAACTGCATCCGGGTAGTCGCCTTACATGATCAAACTAAGCATTGTACTGCATAATATTAGTTAGAATAGGAGATTATAAAAATAAAATATTTTCTTCTAGTTTATGCCTTAGTCTAGTTAAAAATTAATATAATTCCTTTTATAGTATGATTTTATATTCTTTTCCTTCTAAGTTAGGAATAGTATTTTCTTTCTTTTCATGGGTTGGATTGTACTATTATAAATAGAGTTAATTGTCTATGGATAAAATCATTTAGTCTAAATATCAATTTGGTATCAAAGCTTTGGCTGTCCAGAAGAATAACTCATGGCCATCTACTTCAGCCCTTCTACGGCCCTGCACCCACTATCATAGCGTTTCTCACAGTTGATGTTTGCTGGAAATTACGTGGTTATCCGGAGTGGTTCAAAAATAAACAAGCTGAAAAGAAGAAGAAATTTGCTCGTGTTGCTAGCATTGATGCCTCTCCATCTTTTGCTTTTCATATTTCTCAAGTATCTCCTCGTGTGGAACAATCTAACCAAGATGATGACTCGAACTGGGAGAGAGGGAAGGGAGGGAGGGAGAGATTTTTACTACTTGGAGTTGCAATCAAGTTGATCAACGGTTATCATGTACTGAGCTATTCTGCACATAACCATCCAAGTTGGGTATGAACCAACTTGAGGGGGAGAGTTAAAATACGAAATTATAGAAATATCTTCTTCTACCTTATATCCTAGTCTAGTTAGGAATAGTCTTTTATTTCCTTTCATAGGTTGGATTTTACTGTTATAAATACAGTTAATTGTCTATGAATAAAATCATTCAGCCTAAATTTCAAGTATTGATTTGACATAGTGGAGCAGTAATCAGCATTGGTTTATGTCTTATCATTGTTCCTTTTCGATTTCCATTTAGTATATTTTACTGAGGCGCTGGATTGAGATGGAAGTAAATCTTTTCTTATCTTTGCTTCCTTTAGAAAACATGAGAAAAATTGTGATACAAACAAAAATAACGGGTAATGTTAGCTATGCCTATTTATGCTGTGTTTCTATGATAAAAGAATAGGACCAAAGTATATACTCAAAGTCTAAAGTCATTTGCTTTTCTTAATGTCCAACTGTTAAGGTGCAATCTCGAATTTATGTTTCGTTCTGATGTTGGATAAAAGGTTAGCAATTTAGTTTTATTCCCATTTCTTTTTTGTCCTAGGAATAAAATATACTGATTGAGCTTTAATATATGCATTTATTCTCCTCAATGAAGATTATTTTGTAAAGGTGATACAGAAGCTCCAATATATCTTAGCTACACTGTCTGAAAGATGTTCTAGAGTTGTGTGATTGTTGAGGGTACTTTTACACTTCATAGGAAATCATTGTTGAATTGGAACTTCAGTATTCACCTATTGACATAAGCAAATGTCTTCTTCCACTTGTACTTCTACTGTATTGTATCATCTTCAATCTGTAATTACTGTGCAGGTCACACAACTTTCCCCGTCCATTTTAATATCCGAGGGAGTGCCTGTCTATCGATGTGTTCAGAATCCAGGAGATTTTGTTCTTACCTTTCCTCGAGCATATCATGCTGGCTTCAACTGTGGCTTTAATTGTGCTGAAGCAGTTAATGTCGCTCCAGTTGACTGGTTGTCCCATGGGCAAAATGCTATTCAGCTCTATCGTGAGCAAGGCAGAAAGACTTCTATATCACATGATAAACTATTGCTTGGGGCAGCTAGGGAGGCAGTTAAAGCAAATTGGGAACTCAGTTTACTGAGGAAGTATACTACTAATAATTTAAGATGGAAAGATGCTTGTGGAAAGGATGGTATCGTATCAAAAGCACTCAAGGTAAGTACTTGTTCCGATATCCACATTTGATCTGAAAAATTTCTTAGGATCTTTTACAGATCTCACTTTTGGCCAGTTGTACATTAACATGGTTTAAATTTCAAAAAATTAGTTGAGAATTTTTTGTTTAGCACCTAAAATATCTGCATATATTTGGGCATCTTGTATGAGAAAAAAGTTCAGTAATATTGCTTTCAGAGAATAGAATCTTTTTGAAGGATCAAATTTAATCAAGATTTATGCAAAAAAATCTGTACATCATGATCTGGATCAGGTTATCTTGACTAGAATTGGTCCTGGGAAAACCAGATTTAGGTATTGATAAGCACTACCATAAATTGAGATGTCAAGCTGTTTGGATTAAGAATTTTAAACACTCGCGGGGGTGGCACGGGCATGAAAGATGGAAAAAGAGATTCATTTCCTTCATTCTATTTCCTTTTGGAGGCTTTCTTTTTCATGTGCGCTTGGCATGTCATCTCCCTAAGAATTTTCAAATTGTTAGTCATTCTTTATGATATATAACCAATGTTACTGAACCAATTTTCTGCAACTCTGTTTCTGATAATGTGAAATTAAATATTGTTTATCCTAATGTGTCAATTTTTATTATATTGTGTTTCCGTACCCTATTCTGGGTAGACTTGTGTTGAAATGGAGCGGGTGCAGAGAGAATGCCTTTGCAATTCCTCACAGGCTTTGAAGATGGAGAGCTCTTTCGATGCTAATAGTGAAAGGGAATGCAGCGTATGCCTCTTTGATCTGCATCTTTCTGCTGCAGGTTGTCACCATTGTTCACCTGATAAATATGCATGCTTGAACCATGCTAAACAGTTTTGTTCATGTTCTTGGGGTGCTAAGTTTTTCCTCTTCCGTTACGACATCAATGAATTAAATATATTGGTTGAAGCATTGGAAGGGAAGCTTAGTGCAGTATATCGTTGGGCAAAGCTAGATCTTGGTCTGGCCCTAAGTTCTCATGTATCCAAAGTGAAATCGCGAGTCCCTGGGCTTACTGGTAAGATGTCTTGTACTGCAGAAAGAATGGCACCGAAAGAGATGAAGGTTATATCCAAGACAATCTCTTTGCAAAAGGAGAAACCTTCTGGAGAGTTATTGACTTTTGAAAAGATGAAGGCACCATCCACATCTCTCAAGTCTTCACTCAAAGTTGAGGGAGAAGAGCATAATTTTCCAGGCAAAAAAGAAGATTCTTTACAGTCAGCTCCGGTAAATGAAACACCAATGTCTCAGCTCTCGGAAGTAACATGTCCTCTACTGAAAATTTAGGTTCAGGGAGAGCTGAAGATAAGCAGACATCATTTCCTGGAAACAATGATATTATATGCCTGAGTGATGATGAGGGTGATGAGTCCATCACGAAACCTTCAGTTGGAAAAGGTACTTCTGGAAAGCATACAGGACATATACAGAGGCCAGCTGGCCCTGGTGATATGGTGAGTAAGGGTAATGATATTGATCATCCATCCTTGATGACTACCATTAGTGCATCTGTATCGTGTGAACGGATGAATGCATCTTCTAGTTCAGAGGGTATAAAAGTTGAAAACCATGTAGAAGGTGGAAGTTATCAAGGGTTGTGTTCACCGAATGATTCTATTCACGGATGTCATTTTACTGGTGCAAATGATAATAAACATATAGAGAGCTGTCCAATTAAAAAAGAGGTTGTTGAGTTTAATAAGAAAAATGCAGATTGTTGCTTGAAGCCACAATGTTATGATGGTGAAGAAACCAATAAAGAAGATGGTCACAAAAGGTTGGAGTTGGATCTTGAGCCAAGGCCAATGGAAAATGTACGGAGTGGACCATGTAACCCATCTGGCCGTCAAAATAATTTGGATAGATATTATCGCCCGAAGGGGCCTCGCATTGCAAAAGTAGTTAGGAGAATCAATTGCAATGTGGAAGCTCTTGACTTCGGAGTTATTAATGCTGGAAAGTTATGGTGTGATAGTCAGACCATTTACCCAAAAGGTATGACGTGTTCTGAATGTCCATATAGCTTATAGCTGTGATGCAAAATTTTAGCAACTTCTATTGAAATGAGCTCCTTGTCTTCTTTTCTTTTGAATGCAGGATTCAGGAGTCGAGTTAGATACATAGATGTTTTAGATCCCTCAAACATGTCCAACTATGTCTCTGAAATTCTCGATGGTGGACGTGATGAACCTTTATTTATGGTAATCAAATCTTTTTGATTAATTAGAAATCTCTTGTGCAAGTTCGCTTCTATACATATTGTCCTACACTTCACAACTCTTCCATTGTACTAGCAAATGCCTTGGATTATGTTAAATTCTCTTGATTTCTTTTAAGTTCTGAAAGTGCTAATTTAGTTGTGGCGAATAATGGAATCCTTTAGGTTTCTTTGGAATATTGTCCAAGTGAAGTCTTTGTTCATGTCTCGGCTGTCAAATGCTGGGAAATGGTTCGCGATAGAGTAAATCAAGAGATCGCAAAACAACGTAAGGTAGGAAAAATGAAGCTTCCTCCTTTGCAGCCTCCTGGAAGTCTTGATGGCTTGGAAATGTTTGGCTTTTCTTCTCCAGCAATTGTACAGGTGACTGTTGAATTAATCTTGTTCTTTGCTTTACATTTGTGCACCCAGTGGTTAAAATATAATTTGTAGGAAATTGTAATATAAGACTGCATTGGAAATATCTCTAAAATTGAAATAAATTTTTTAACGGTGATGGTCAAGCTTAAGAGGGATTAAATATCTCAATTGCCACTTAACTTTCTCAAATTGTTCCCCAATTACAATTGAACTTTAAATGCTATTCGAGTTACGACTCTTACTCTGTCAAATGTTTTCCAATTGCCACTCAACTTATTAAAATGTTACCCAATTTGCTACTCCGTCACTCGTCGTTCTAAAAGTTAATTTACTAGATGACATGTTAGATGGAATGACGGATGTAATAATTTTTGGTAAGTTCATTAAGTCCATTAACATTTTAAAACGGAAAGTGACGGAGTAGGGATAACATTTTAGTAAGTTCAATGACAACTTGAGAAAGCTTTTAAAGTTCAATAGCAATTGAAAAACATTTGGAAAAGTTTAATGACAGTTGGCATGTTTAACCCAACTTAAAGAGTCTACAAGACTATTTTTACGTTAGTTAAATGGAAAATGGTAAACGAGGGTTTCGAAATTGAGTTCGTGGTAAACGAGGGTTTCGAAATTGAGTTCGGTAGAACATGTTATTACCAAGGTTCGAAAAGGCGTGGTAAGACGGTGATGCCGAGCCTCAAGCCTTACGAACCTAGGCATAATAAAACTTTTTTTTATTATTATTTTAAGATTATTAATAATAAGTTATTTTATTTAATTAGTTTATTTAACTTAAAAAAATAAAGGTATGACGTCTTTTGGCGTAGGCCCGTATTAGTCGCTCCTTTTGCCCTAGGCCCGCATTATAGGCAGTCGAACGAGGGTTGATCTCCTTTTTCATACCTTTTTCCATATGCGTGGGCTCCTTCACTGCTGGGCCTCGTCCTTTCCGACCTTTTAAAACACTGGTTATTACCTACTTGTGAATTTTTTGATAAAAATCCATTAAACAGAATCGTTGAGGAAGATTTGCTCCAGTTTGTAATTCTAGTTATCATCTTATTAGTCCAACTGATAACAGGGTGAATCTTTCTAATCATATGACTGAGCTATTAATTTCTAATGCGTATTAGTGACCATATGAAGTTTGTCTGTTGGTCCCGAAATTGTTTCCCACAGATGCTGAGGGTAGTCAAATCTCTCTCTGTTTCTTTCCTCTGACACAGGCAATCCAGGCTATGGACAAGAATCGAGTCTGTACGGATTACTGGAAATCACGGCCCCTAATGCAGATTCCTGAGCATTCTCATTCGAGAGACAACTGCGGTAACTATATTTTGAAGTCTGAGCCCTTGACCGATCAAGAAGCTGGGAAAAGCCACCCATTTCTTTCTGGGGAGGTTAATGCAATACTCAGTGGCCTGTTTAAGAAGGCAAACCCAGAAGAATTGCAAGCATTGTACAGTATTTTGAATAATGACAATCCAACGAACGATCAAAGCTTAGTGATCAAGCTTGTTAACGAAGAGATTCACAAGCGACAAGAGGGTTAATTTCCCAGCCTTACGACTGGAGTTGCGGTCGATTTTTTACTCTGTAAATGCTCAAGTCCCAGATTTAGGTTGCAGTAATCTTGGTCCCTCGATTTTTTCTTTTGGCTATTAGCTAAGCAGGATTTTATCGGGGTCTATTCATCCTGCTATCCTTATATTCACTTGGCAGGTGAAAAGAAGAGCAATTATTTCGTTCAATTTTTTTTCATGATTATATTGACTGTGTAAGCTCAATGAATTGATTCAGAATGTCGATAATTTTTTAAAAGCATTAAAGCACATATATGCAGCTTAATATCAGTATTGATATAAGTAAACTTACACACCAATCTGAAACTCATTTGCTTTGTATTTTTTAAGTACGATAGACAACAAATAAACAGGTTGGACAAAAGATTTTTCCACATTTTCGTAATGTGTGGATAAAAATCGTTAACAGAGACAATGTATAAAGGCTTAAAAATTTCTGTCAAGTCCACTACTATGCAGCAAACACAATTTTTATGTATTAAAAAGTATCGGCCAACTTGATGCATAAATATGAATGACAAGCATGGAAGGCAAGGAGTCGGCAGAAAATTTTCAGTAATACATCAAGAATTACACTGATCAGCTGCCAAAAGAAAAACTCATAAAAACTGTACACTATGGTAACTCCCGGAGCTCGTATGTTACTTTTTCTCCGATAGACAGATTAGCGTGCAACTCTAAAGTAACTTCTCTACTCAGGAATGGGCTCATAATCACAATTTTTCTGGAGAATCGAATGCACTGTGACCTGTTTTACCTCTCCAATCCATGGAATCTGTGGGTGTGAACTGCATGTTCCTACGATGAATCATAAATTGATTTCCACTAACATTTTGATTAGGAGAATCGGGTGGTGGTCGGAAGCTTACACCTGAAACTGATGCCCCACCAACTGGTTGTTGCAACTTTCTGGCAGTAGCATCACCTTTAACTCCACCAGTCATATCCTTCTTGGTGTCGATTAGAAAAGTACCAACTATAACCTATTAATGCCATTAGTCGAATTAGTAGGTAATTGATGCTCAGAAAACTTGTTTGAGAAAACATATATAGTTTCATGTGTATGGTTTCATAAAAGAATTGCATTTTGATCATACAAAGGTACTAAGTATATTCTTCATTGGCATAGATGCCATGCCCATGCCCATTTTATACCTGCTTATTCAAAACACAACTTGGAAGTCTTGTGCTCCAGCTCATGCTTTGTGTGGCTTATGTTACTACTCAAACCCACAGCTCCAATTATAAGTAGTCATCTATAACTCTCCACAACTTAGGCGAGACCACATACATAAATCATGCACACAGAATCATAATAGATAACTTAGCCCCTGTTTGAGCCCCATTTTGTTGTGAATAGATTTTGTAAAAAAATGATATTTTTGGAGAATGTCTAGTTGAAAAATATGGAAAAGTTTTTTTGGTTTACGTGCAAAATTATTTTATTGGATGATGCTGATGATATATATATAAGGCAATCATTGCTCAAATAAGTGGATATTGTGCTATTGGATTTTATCCAAACACAAGAAGAAGATGACAGCAGAACTAAAGAAAGATCTCTTCCCCTACTTGAGATCATGATAAAAATGTTACCTGAATGGGGCCTGCAGCTGTAAGGGGTCCACCGACTCCACCACCAATGATTTGGCCATCAGTACTAGACAGACATACACTAAGTCCTCCAGTTCGACCACTAAGTTCAGTACACATATAAGATCCAGATAGAGAGAGGATGTCAAATTGTCCCTGGGGCCAGAGAAGCACTTAGAAATTGTTGATAACTTGCGATCAAGTTATTAAGCAGCAGGTAAAGTAAATGGCGATATGGCATAGAAAATCATCACATCTATCATTATTTAACAAATTTTACGACAATACAGCACAACCTTGAGGATAATCAAAAATGTAAAACACGCATATATTTAAATTGTATATTTTATATGGAATAATTTGAAAACACAAAATGCAAGGAACGTTTCCTAAGCACTCTAAACTCTAAAACTGAATTTCCCGTTAAAAATTCTTGTTAGTGGCATAATAGAGATACAAAACAATCAGACCTCTTAGGTATGCTTTTACTAATTGTGGTAAGAAATTAACCTTACCAGATGAGACTATTCATTTTACCAGATGGAAGTTCAAAATATGACCAAGAATAGGTTGCATATAAATTATCCTATGCAGTCCATTGTGCCACCAATAATATATAATTAGTATGAGCATTACTGCCAGGGTCGTAACCTTTTTTTGTATACCCAATTTTTGTTCTATACCTATTGGTCTAAATTTTATAGAATAAGCAACATTAGCGGTAAATAACCAATTTTTATTTTCTAAGTTTGACAAAGAAATCACTTTAGGAGTTTTCATTATGATAACTTGGATAAAGTATGGTTTTCCCCTAGTGTGTATATGTGTTGCACTATGAGAGAATGCAAAATCGAAAGCAAGAAGTATTCGTTGGAAACGTAAACTGCCTCCATGGGTGACATTTCTACTATGGACGGTGGTCAAAGACAGGTGTTAACGGTGAATAATCTTCGTACAGGGATTTTTATGTTACAGAGTGGTGTTATATGTGCAAGAGGGATGGGGAGACGATTGATCACCTGTTCCTTCATCGTGATACTGCTCGTTTACTGTGGAACGATATTCTGACGTCGCAACACGTGGATTGGGTGTTGCCGAGACGGATGGAAGACGTGTTAAAGGCATGGAGGAGAAAGTTTTGAGATAATGATAGCAAACTTGTATGGGACCTTA